>BGPR01004876.1:89798-103617 GCA_013235015.1 Araneus ventricosus
TCCTTACTATGTCATCACAAAACATACATAAAATACAAAATTGTTTGTCCGTACTATGTCATCACAAAACATACTTAAAATACAAAATTGCTTGTCTGTACTATGTCATCATAAAACATGGACAAAAGGAGAAAATATTATCTTTCGGAAAAATGTGACCTCAATGCACTTTTTTCTGTGGGAATAATTCAAACAGCAGGCTTGTGTGACTTTTCCGACAACATTGCAGTACCTTCGATGACGCATTACTATTGCTTGTGCCAGCGTTCCAACTGATATGCTGACCGTGAAATTCAAAAAGGGCCCAAATTTGCATTGTAAACTGATGGAGAGAGTTCGAACTCCAAAAATAAAGGTTTCTTGTTATAACTAATTGTTTTTCTAAAATACGTTTCGTCAAGTAACAGTGTTGTAAATCTCCAACAAATAAATGGGCGTTTAAAGTGTTCCGTTCTAGACCTGTCAACAAAGGCCCGAAATGGGGGTGAAAAAGCATTAAATCATATAGTTTTGAAAACTGGTGCACATGTTGGTGAGGGGCTCCTGATGAACATACTGAAAGTCCCCAGTCCTTGGCGAGCTCCCACCACCATCTTGGATTTCATCCTCTTTGCTTAGTTTTTCTTGAATATATCGAAAATTATTCAATTTTCTAATTACATGTTATTTAAGAAATTAAAGAACGTGAAATTCCCTACAATTGCATGCTTTTATTTTTCTTCTAGCTTTAAAGAGTTTTGAGATAATTGGTATCAAAATGTATGGATTTGATAAAAAAAAATCTTAGTTGATAGTCCAGGCAACGAAGAGTTTGAAAAAATACTATATCTTATAGTTTTGTAAATTGAAACACATGTTCACGAGGGACTCCTGTTGAACATACTGAAAGTCCCCGATCGTGGGGGGGGGGGGGCTAGCGCTGCTATATTGGACATCATTCCATTTCTTTTATTTTTTCGTGAATATCTCGAAAACTATTCATGTTTTCATGAACTATCCACGTTCTGCAATTTTATAATCGAATTTTTCTTCTATCTTGCCATTTTCGAGATAAGAACGCTAACTCCGGAGTCTTACGCCAGGTGGCACTGTAAGCAGTATCCTGACGTAGAACACAGCCGTTTTACAACACCTAGACATCACTTTCATGACTATATACCGCCGTTCTGATGTTAAGGGTGTGTGTAGGGAATTTGAGTGGACACCCTCAATATAACTCTACATTTGTGTAAGAATTAATTTTAAGACCAGTTAAATGAAATGTGTCTAGAAATCTGGACTCCTTTACAGCTATGAGATTACTTTAATTTACAGAAAGAATTTCATAATCTAAAATATAGAAGAGGTTAAAAATTAATTTTAGTAAATTTTATTCAATTGTTTTATATCGCTATACTTTTTAACTTATTAAAGCATTCAATAATCCGTTAAAATATTTTTTGCTTTAAAATATCACGAGGAAATTACTAAAAAAGTAAAAAAGTTCTCTATCAACGTTAGACACAGTTCACACAATCATACTTCAATGGTTTCAGATAATGCAGATTTTGCGAACACAGTAAAACTAATGCATCGAGTGCAGTGAGATGATTATGGAAAGTTTAGTTTAAAATTCGATTGAAATTCCTTGCATTAATCCCACTGGTTCTTAGAATTAGAGTATTTCATTTTTAATAAAATGAAACATTTTATTCAAGGTCAAGACATATTTATTTCTGAGAAAGGTAGTTTGAAATGTTATGGATTTCTATGACTGGATACAATCAACATAACGTTTGAATGCAAAATCAATGAATCATGAATTGTCGCTGCCATTTCAGAATTATAAATAGCTAAATAAAATTATATTAAAAGAAAACCTTAAATAAATTTGATCAAAGATCAGTACGAAGTCATTTTCGTTCTGTGGACGGATCCGTAAAGAAAACCAATTTGAAAAACAGGAAAAGGAATCTCCATCTAAGGCGTTTGCGTGTCGATTTTGATGTGCCTTGGACTTATTACAAATATTCATTATTTAATTAAAAGATAATAGCATAAGAGTTCTGTTATCATAGTAGCATTTCTGGAAAGAAATTATAGTATTGAGAAAAGTAATTCAATCTAACAAAAGGGGAATTAGAAGATATACTGTCGGTTTATTAGAAATTTTGCATTTCAGTGTAAGTTACTGATAATGAATGATAAAAATCTCTTCTTTGTTGCATAATTTAAAGAAATAAATAAATTCGAATGACTTATTATGTGTAACACTAACTCTTTGAACCCAGCTAGAGTGAGAATTCAAGTGCCTCAAAAACTGGAGTAAATTTTCATTCATGAAATCGGAATGAAATCCTCCCTTTCTCTACAGAAATTTCAGGGGGACGACACCCTCGATTGTGCGATTGATTGTCAACAATGAAAGGAACTAATTTTCCCCCGTAAAATTCACCCAGGCGCCTGAAATCGCCTGAGTCCGGTCTGTGTCGAATAAGGCGGTTTGGGTTCATAGGGTTAAATGTATGAACAGTAGTATATTTACAGAGCTTTTATTCAAAAAATGTTTTTTATATTTTTACTTGAAAGCATTTTTTTAACGCAACAGTATACACGTAATAAACGAACGATCATTTATATAAATTTCAGGAACTTATTATTATTACCTTTTCTTTAGATTTAACAATATCTGAGTAACATTCTAAGTTCAAAGTTTTCTGAGTAACAATCTAATTTCATTAAAGTTTTTGGGCTAATCAATCAATACGCCATTAATTATAAAATTGTTCGCCGTGAAATCTTTTTTATGTGAATTTTTTGCCTCATTCATATTCTAGAATGAAGTCACCACGAACATGGGAATTTCTATTCAATCATTCTCTGATCTTTAAAACACAAAACGCAAATTTCATCATAATAAATTTTCTAGGAGTGAGGAATACTTTAATTAAATATTTATTCTCATTTTAAATATTTCAAATATTAAATGTTTTATTTCTTGTATGTTTTAAACAGCACTATGATTGATATTTTTGAAGAAAAAGGAAATGTTCGTTGTATGACGGCTATATTTCCTCGAATAATATCGGTGAGATTATTATTTTAAAACCATCAATAAAAGTTTCAAATCACAAAATAAAAATACATTTTACATGCGTTTTTTCATCTTCAATATTCCAGAAAATGAGCTGGTATGCTTCGAGATATTAATAGAATTACTTTTTGTTATTTCAGTTAAATGTGCGAACTTATCTAACAAATTCTAAATTGTATTCTGTTTAAAAATTCAATTATGTGACATACCTGACTTTTAAGAAGAATATATTTAGAAACTTCAGGCTGCGTGTTCTCGCAGTAAAGCAATCTCTCCAATCGTAAAGTATTTTTCATCCGCAATATTAAATTACAAAATTATCATCCACAACTGACAAGAAATATGATACACCGTTTTATTTTACGAATAATCCTCAAACAAAAAGGAATGAAATTCGCATGGGACAAAAAATAATTGAAGCCATTCTTCCTGAAAACTCGAAAGAACTTATTAACTTAAAAATAAGAAATCGCGTATTTTTTAACTATTATATTTCATTTTTTTCAACACAGTTATACATTTTAAATTAATGCACGGGATTTCGAAAAATATTTTCTGAATTTGAATCAGTATATCTCTACATATGTAATATAAATTTTCTTTTATTTCTTATTTCATTAATAATGATTTTAGACGAATTCAGCTTCCTTTTCGTATGATGTAAAATAAACTATTATTTTCTTTCAACTTAGTCTTAAATTCCATTATAACGCAAGAGCATATTTATGGTTCTAATAAAAAAGAAAACAATTTTGAGCAGAAATCTTGAAATCAAAATAAAGTTATATCAGAGTAAATTTAACATCTATGAAAATATGCGAAATATAAATATATATTCTGTTCTTTTTTAAATTAAATTTACGATTTCTGTTTTTTGACTATGTACACTATGTTAGGTACAATTTTAAATGCTATTACGAATGAGCAGGTGCTGAATTTTAAAAAAGTATAAGACAAGTTAAAAACAGAATATTTCGCATAGTTATTAAGACCAGAACGTAGCGTTTATAATGTTTCAGATTCGTACTCATTTGATTTTCAAAATACTAATAAATTTTGAGTCATTATGATCTCTCTCATTTTTGAAGAGCTCTTTGATATCTTCTAAAACATTTAAATATATACTTAAAAACTGGATTTTAATGTTGAAATTTCTCTACGGCTAAATGACTGTCAAAAGACGATAAATTTTCATTTTTATCTATATAAAAATATATTCGCTTAAGATATTTTATATATTTCCAACTGATGAAATTTCTTAGTTTTTTAACAACAGTAATGTAGTAATATATGAACTTTTATATGAAAGATAAATTTGAAAAACTAAGTTTTAAAACACATTATTTATATCTGAATATAATTCAACACCATTACTTTATGAAAGGCGAAGTATATATTTAGAGCGAAACATTTATCAGAAATATATATTTAATACTTAAATACACATCAATTCAGAAAATTATTTTCCTTTCCTTTGGAGACATTTTTACTATTGGTTCTATTGAAATATATTTTATTTATTTTATAGCAACTATTTTTTTTCAAGTCAATCGAAGGAGTTTAGTGTATGCAGGGGATTTAGTGAGAAATAGATTGTTTCATTGTAAGAATATTTATGCCGCAACAGCCGGAGGCATTTCAATTCTTGTTTAGAATATTCCGTGGAGAGATTCTGAAACAAACCTTGCCACCTGCGCTCTGCGAGAAGAGGAAAAAAAGATGAAGAATTTAAAATATCCGTGAATAAACTCAGAAGCTTATGTCTTGGTTTATTTCTTTTCATTTTTATACAAATTATGTATACATATATACTTCTTTTTATATTTCGTACCTGTTTTGAATCTGTAAGGGTTTGACATACAGAACTTATGTGCAAAATACGAAACACTTATAGAAATAAAAATAATCCTAATACATTCAGAAATATTTAGAAAATGCAAAATAAGGGAGAAACAATTTTAGTCAAAACAGAATACATGCAAATGTTGACTAAGTGCCTGTTGAAAAAAATATGGAGAAAAGGAGATTTTATGAGAAAAGCTTTATGATGGAGAACCGAATAAGTTGAAAATGCAAAATAAAATTTGTCACAGCCTACAATAATGACCGTAACGGAAATGTAAATTTTTAAAATAGACAGAATTTCAACCAAACCGAATGAGCTGAAAATTTAAAATTTGTGACATCCTACAATAACAACTGTAACATAAATGTAAATTTTTAAAATAGGCAGAATTTCGCTCTATGTATTTCCTGCCATGAGAAACATTCCCGTGTTTGAAACTTTTGGGTGTATACGCAACCTAGATTCTAATTTAGATCACACGTTCATATGTTCCATATTTTCACAGGTCACAGATGATTTTTTTTTAATATTCTATTTCAGAAATTTGAAAACATGAAAGCTGAAATATTATGAATGTAATTTGGTCCCTTTCACATAGCCTTCAAAATTATTTTTCCTTCTCCTAATGGGGAAGTTCAGCATTTTTTAAAAACGCGTGAAAGTAATCGTTATTTATAGAAAAAATCGTTCTAATTTCAAATATTCTAGTGAAATTTTACATAAAAATTTATATATCTATATAGCCAGGGCGAAAAATACTCTCAAATAGCAGAAAAGATGATGCAGCCCGCAACGCAGTCTCATTGGTCGAGTACATTTTGACGTCATCGTTGCCCTTCTTCAATTATTTCTGTATGATCTCGTGTGTAAATTGGCACCTAACTTCTGATGCAAAGTATATATTCGAATGTGGGTTTTTTTTTACATATATTAGAGAATGTTATGACGTTGATCCCGCAAAAGGTTCATTACTCTCTGACAGTTCCAGTTTTCTGATTCAGAAGGTCAGGTACGTTTCTATATATGTATGTTCGCGCTTAAGTTTTAATGTGAAGTTTATATTCGAATGTGTTTTTCTGCGTATGGTAAGATCTGTCATGAAGTTGGTCCTGTATAAATTTCATTACGCTCTAGCATTTAGAAATTTCTGTGGCCTGTAGTGGGTCGTGTATAGACTTATTTTGTTATTTAAACAATAGAAAATTAAAAAAACATTGAAAAAGAAAAACTAGACAAAAATATATAAGGAGTAGAAGAAGTAATCAATAATGATAACAATACACCTTAAAAAAATTTTGTAAAATTTTATTAATTGTAACTGTTTGTTATTTAAACTTATAATCGCAAAAAAATAGATAAATACGAAAGTTCACTAAAAATTTTAAAACAAACTTCTAAAAAAGCAAAGTAAGTTTTTTTAAGTTTATTTTTTATATGTTAATAATCTCACCTTACATTGAAAACAAAACAGATATCTAATTCAAGGCTCTTCTTTACAGTGCTTCTTGATATTGGCATGGGGTAACAATGGTTTCTTAAAAAATAAATTCCATGTAACCAAAGAAAGGTAGGATAATACATGAAAAAATAACTATTTCAATTTAACTATTTACTTTATAAATAGCTACAGTAAAGGACCGGTTATACGTCTTTCAAGGGGCTGACGCAAAACGACGTATAAATAGAAAAGCCGTATAATCGAAACGTTGCTAACAACTCTGATTATTATCAATTTAATGCTACTAATCCAAATTCATTTAAAAGTATTAATTTTAATGTTTTTTAAAGACAGTACAATAGTATATTACTAGATAGTATGGAAATCAAAATTTAAATTATTAAATTAAACATTTATCATAAAAGTGAGAAAACTCATAGCTTTATTGCATATCTTGAGTTTTAATTACACATTTCTTATACAATTTATGTTAATGCAGGCAGCCGTTAAATTTAAAATGTCTTTAATCGGCATCTGACGTGCTGATTGTCTGTGAACACTAAGCATAGCATTATGAAACGAATTAAGTTCAATGAATGTTTTTTCCACTATTCTTGCAAAAGAAATAAGTTCTAAGTTTTGCGATGGAGCCCTTTGCGTCTTTAGTGGAAGGTGGAATAACTTCTTCGTCATCGTTTAAAATACTATCAGGCAATTTCTTTTCTATAATTTTATCAATTGTGAATAATTTCGAAATCATTATATCTTTATTACAGTTGACATACTAGAGAAGAGGAAAATTTCGCAGTTTAGAACGTGGGAAAACGACGTATAACCGAAGTTCTGCGTCTTATAAACGAAGTAATTTATCGTTATGAATAGGAAATGTGATGAAACGAAGTACAAATTGTTAAAAACCTATAAAGTTGTTTCCCTGAGATGCTAATCTTGGCGACAGACTTGGCGACTTGTCCTTGGGGATAAATTCGGCGACCATTTTAGCGACTTGGCGGCAAAAGAATTTTCTAGAAAAACCTCGAACTGTCAATCTATTTCTACTGGCTTCATGAACTTCCTGGAGATTGCGTCACTTCCGACGTAATGAAGTCACTTCCTGTTGAAAAAGTATAAAAGCAAGCTCTCAAACCAATAAGAGTTAGTTGGATTTTGATCAGCAAGCAAGTTGGTGAGCTAATAGGAAAACTTTGAGCGTTGTGTTGAGATTTATTGGTAATCTCTGTTCTGAATTTTTATAAGTGCTGTTTTAATACTTGTGCTATGTTTCTTTTCTTGGAATATTTGTAAAATAAAGAGCTTTATATTTTTTCTTCCTTCTTATTGGACTGTATTCACGTACACCCACAAGACGATTTTGTCACAATATGTAAGTGATTTATAAACGAGAAACGTATAAACTGTGCTTTACAGTATTTATTTTATGCTGCTAATCTCACCTTATGCTTATATTCAAAACAAAACAGATATCGAATTCAAGGTTGTTTTTTTACAGTGCTTCGTGATATACAATTTTAATAATATAATATAGATTAATTACCTCTCTAAAAATTATCTCTACAGACAGTTTTGGATTAAGCTTATCGGCAAAAAGTGGTTCTTTATATCACTTTTTTGCGAAGAACATCAATTCTTGGCACATCGATAAATAATGTATCGGATGTTGTTATTAGTTGCACTAACCCCGTTAGGAACAACACAATATTTGTAACTTTTAGACTTTATGTGATGCGATAGTCGGAAAATAAAGAAAAAAGAGCAAAATATCTAAAGCGAGAGAACGGTAAGTAGCGTACATGGGTGGTTGCTCGCTGCTGTTTGGACAAAGATGACATCAGACCCGTTTCGAGAGAAAATTGATCGTCTTACCGGCGAAATCTAAGAAGCAAACTTTGATTGTCATATCTTTATAATGTTAATAAGAATATTTTTAAAGACATTGACTTCATTTCCAGTGCGTGCAAATGTAACATGTACTTTTATAGTTGTAAAAGAATATCATAAAAAAGAAACGCACATGTACATAAACAACAAATGGAAGCAACCTCTCGACAACCATACTTTATTTTTTGAAGACTGTTATTATCTGAAAACGATTAATTGTTCTTACATTTTTCATTAATATTAATTCGCTTTTAAGAACAGTTTGATATATTTGATTAAAACATTCTTCAATTAAATATTCAAGACTAATGATACAATTTTTAGTCTTGTCTGACAATAATTAATGCTAATATTCGAAATCTTAAATTTAATAATAAGTATCCGATTAGGTCTCTTTGAGAGACACTAATTTCCGAGAACGAGTCTAAAGTTTAACTTCCTTAATTTTAACTATTTAAACAAATTAAGAGTCGTTGACTTGTTCCTTTCAAATGAATTACGTCATCTTTTGAAGACGCAGGATTTTAGAATACAATTCCAATTCAATTCATTACACTATGTCTAGCATGGCTAATAACTAATTTACATGGCTAATATTTTACAAAGACAATATCCAAAGTCAGTTCATTAAATAACAGAGGTTAATTTATAGTGTATTTATAAATAATGAGGCTGTTTATATTCTTTATAAGCATTTTATATACCTTGATTATATTCAGTGTTGTAATGAATTTTGTAATTTAGAACATTTTGTAAATCTCTTTTTAGGTTTCAAGAGCGCAAAATAATTTATGAGACAAAAACTGATGTTTAATATTTTTATAATAATATACAGGGTGCCCACTAAAGTCCCTCACCACCCTTTTAACTGCCGAATGGCTGCAGCTATCTTCATAAGATTGTTGTCTAGGTATGGTAAAGTTACTATTTGCTACTGGATGAAACCACTTACAACGCCACCTGGTGGAAAATAGTGGAGTTAGAGCTATTATCTCTAAAACGATACGAGATAGAGGGAAAAGTGAACTACAGAGTTGTAGAGCCTCATCGATTTAGTACAAAAAGACAACTTATGGACGTAAATGCTTAGAACAGAACGCTTAAAACACATGTATGTTTGTTGGCGATTTCCTACACTGACAAGTGACAAAACATTGTTAGAAAGAAAAAAAACAAATAGGTATCACAAGATACCCTTATTTTCGATGTTCAAACTTCTCTCCGTCAGCTACAAGGCACATCTGAACCCTTGCCTGAACTTCATGTTGCACACTGTGTAGCATAGCGGGTGTCACATTGGCACAAGCATCCGTAATGGGTCGGTGAAGGTCCAGCGATGTTGGAGGAGGGGTCGCATACACTTGCTGTTTGAGGTATCCCCACAGAAAAGATTCCATTGGAGTCAGATTAGGTGAACGTGGAAGCCACTCCTGAAAACCGCAATACCCGATTATTTATTCCCTAAATTCCTCCACCAAATACTGCTTGACTGATGATGTTTTGAGCGCAGGCACATCGTCATGTTGGAACCATACTTTCCGGAGCTGAAAACAAACAAATGCTCATTTTAAGCGTTCTGTTTTTAGCATTCATGACCATAAGGTGTCTTTTTGTGCTAAATCGATTATGTTCTACAACTTTATAATTAACAGTTTTCCTCTATCTCGTACCGTTTTAGATATAATAAAACTAACTCCACCGTTTTCCACCAGGTGGCGCTGTAAGTGGTTTCATTCCGTAGCGCATAGTCACTTTACCATGCTTAAACACCACTCTTATGAAGATAGCTGCAGCCATTCGGTAGTTAAAAAGGTGGTAAGGGACATTAGTGGTCACCCTGTTTATAATGTCACCAATTTTGTCGGACGTGTAGAGGCATTTTTAATGAATTTTGGAGTTAATTAGAGTAAAATATTCTTTATTCCAGGGTCAACCGCGAACAGGTGATTTTAAATCTTAGACGATATTTGAAACGTCCCACTCCATGACCACATTCGCGAACGACGCCGCGCGCACGTCATCGATAAGAGTAAAATCAGAAAAAGTACAGATTGCAACTTCATGCGCTTTAAATACTGCTGGGAAACGATGGAATCCCCTAAGATCTCGTGACTCTGTGAGTGAAAGCAGAAGGGCGGTTCTCTAAGAATGAAGTCGAAGCAGTTAAAATTGAAGTGGCGTTATAAAGAATTAATTTAAAGAAAATTAAAAAGTGAAATCATTAACCCTCTGAGTGGTTCGGTCTCCCTTGTAAAGCGATTCGAAAAGCGATTGTTCGAAGACCCCTTATCTGTTTTAAAAGTGCGCCCTCCTCCGAACAGAACATGTTCCAAAAGCGCAGCGGATTCAGTCTCTTCCCCCCTCTGATCCATGGGTAATCAGCAACCCCTCGAAGGGACTAACCACAAGAATCCGTTCTATTCAGCTAGGATCCTATTCAAACTAGCCCTTACTGCCTTCGGAGAGCCCACCTGTTGTGTGATAAATTAACACTTCAGGTCTTCAAGATGGGCAGTTGGGATCTATTTTCTGCACATTGCTCGTGTCAACAACACCAAATGACAAAAATACACACCGGTTAGGCGCGTATACCTATTTTTCATGTTTTGAATATCTAATAAAGTGAACATTATTGAAGCTGCATAAAAGTTGATGATTTTTAAGATCTTTGTGATTTAAATTTTTTGCCGTTTATTAATATTTGTATTTTAGCTGCTGGCTGTATTTTATATTAGTAGTTTTTTTATATCCGTGACTTCACTTTATTTACTCGTCAGCATATTATTCTATGAATTTAAAATTAATTTACTAAATTTTAAGGATTAATAAAGTTAAAACAATGTCATTATATATATATATATATATATATATATACTATATTCAAATTATCAAATATTCATATTCAAATTTTAATATACATATTAAAATTAATTAAATATAATTAAAGAGAACATCAAGAATTAGTAAAAAAAATAATTATATAATATATATATATAATTATTTTTTTACTAATTGACTATCATAATAAAAAGTTTTCATATTGCTTCTTGATTTAGTACTCCGTAAAAGGTAGATAATTGAGAAACGATCACAAATATAAACAGTGTTTAACTGGATTAATCCGTTTTGTATGCACATAAATACTTATTATAGGATAGTCGCATAATATCTGTATTCCTATAAACCGCCTGTAATAATTAATACATGAAGGATTGAAATAACCTTCTTATCCCTGAAATGTTTTAAATTAACTAATACTCACAAATTTTATCTGAGCTTGCTTACTATATGTGCATTAGAGGCACGAGTTAATAATTCTCAAAATAAAGTTTAGTTTTAGGACTGATAACTAGTTGAAGAAATAACGTCATTATCATATACGCGTGTATTTGGCTGCAAGATATTATCTTTTATTGCATAATGAACAGAAAATTAATTCATCGTTACAAGATTTGTAGACTTTTATACTATGGTACTGGTCATACTCCGTGGTGCAATTTTCAAAATTAAATTTAATTACTGTTATTTATACTTTTTTTATCGAAGAGAAGGTATATTAGAGTTTAGACAGGCACTTAGGGGTTTTTTGAGGCCTTTTAGAACGAGAGTGGATCCTTATCTACAATTAGGAGTTGCGTTTAGGAGTTCCGTATTTCAGAGCAGAATGTAAGCAACGGGAGATATATCAATTAATTTACAGAATCAAGTGATTGCAGTACTTTCTCTGTATACACGTATACGAGAAAGGTAGAAACAATCAACATTTTTCAAATCAATTTTGCAAAATGGGCCTTGTACGAAACAAAAGTGTGAATTATTTTCACTGAGATAGTTTTTTAAAACTTATGAATCAAAGAATAGGAGGAAAATCTACCCATTTCAAGGAATTGAGTCAGGTTCCTTTTAGTGCTATTCAAAAACAGTTTTGGTCTTTTCTTACTAAAGTATAGAGATTTTATAAGCATAAAAAGTGAAAGCACTTTATTCTTATACAAAATTTTAAAATTAAATTATATATCTATTCATGTTACCATACTATTGGCAAATAAATAATCTTGTATTATTAGTTTTATAATTTATCCAATTCAAGTTCAAGAATAAGAAATAAAAACGTATAGATAAATCTGAAATTATATAAAAAAATTATACTTTACAAATTTACAGCACCGCACATCAAGATATTTATAATCTCACACATTATATAGTAATGTTGGTGGTTGGGAATAAATTCAATCACCTAGAGACTGCTATTATTTTTTGGAAAGAACTGACTGTCCTTAGAGCTTTATTGTATCAGGATATATCAAGAGTTTAGCCAACACATAATAGTACGATTCTTGATCTCATAGCATTTATTAAAATTACCTCAGAATGTGAGTATAAGATTTACCAAAAGCACTGGAAATTTAAGCATTTAGATTTGATCACATATTAATAATGGCAATATGCGAAATCAAACAACTATATGGATTCCAAAAGGAACCAATGCATGATCTGATCTCTGAAGTAAGAAATAATATTTCTTATAGAGAATATGTTTTGGTTCTAGGAAAGATACAAATTTTCAGTAGTATGTGAGAATAATCTCTACAGACAGTTGTACAGATAATATCAGACTCTCAATAGGATTGTATCAAAGCAGTATACACGTGAGTATCCCGATAAGTGCCTGTAAGATGGTTATATCTATCTGTACGTAGAAACATGCGACCATAAGCAGATAGAGAATCAGTTTGAGAAGGTCATGCAGAGACTGGATAATATACAGTGCGATTTTTCGCACAGGTGGTTAGGAGGCAGCTCGCCACTCGATGCATCTAGAGGCCTCAAACCCTATTCAGTCCATATATATACTCAACATCTAAAGCAGGATGAATTTTTGACATTGGGTAGGGGAGGGCCTCACAGCAATTTTGCACTGTAATGTCCCCATACGACAAAATCCATGATAGGTATAGGATGATTGATTCCTGAAGAAATACTTCGACATAAATTCACCGTAGCTCTTTAAAGATCAGTAAAAGTTACTAAGATAGGTATCATTGGTAAAAAAGTTAATTGACGACAAAGATATTGACACTTCCATAAAGTCTTTTGGCCGTTCTCGGTAGAGGAATAGCAAAAAAAGTTTGGGGAGACCGTTTTCATGCTTGTACCGATTCTTTTTCGCAAGAAATATAAAACAAATTTAACAAGCTTAGACTATTACTCTTCAGATAAGTTAAATAAAATAAAAATGCTAAAACATACAGAATAAATTTTTATTTACAGTTGAGTATATTATTTAAAGTTCAGAATGAAAGAAGAATGGAGCAGATAAATCATAATTTTACTCAAAAAAAATTACATTACAAATTACAGCATTGCATAAGATAATGTATACAACGGCACATGATCTGACAGGTGAGCCAGGTAATGATTTTAGAATAATCCAAAGCCAGAGACTGCTATTATTACTGCAAGATCAGTCTTCAAAGTTATTATTAGTGGATCTGATTAGTATCAATGAGTTTCTAACATATATTGATTTAAGATTTCTTTTCTCAAGAAGCAATACGTAATG
>BGPR01004877.1:0-88018 GCA_013235015.1 Araneus ventricosus
CTTTTCATGTATACCAAGGAGCTCATGAACCCAATTTTGAATTATAGAACCTCAGAAATCCGAACACTGGGGCTGTCCTTGTTCGGATTCTGGGGAATTCGTTTTATCCGGAAAATTCGGAAAAATATTCTTTTTTTTAGTATGTCAAAAAAGTAAAGTATAGTCTGGACTTGGATGGTAGAACGCGTACGGAAAGAGCACGCTTCGATTCACACCGTACACTGCAAAACAAATTGTAGAAAAGAACATTTTCAAAATGAGATTGTTTCTACTAATTAAGGTAAAAAAGGTATTCATTTTAAAGAGTATCAGAATACTTCTTTTAGGCTTAGGAATAAAAATAGCTGTTATATTCGTAACATTTTTTCCTTATTTTTTTAGTAAAAAGTTTTCAGAAAATTAAAAAACAATATATGTTCTGATCCGAAATTGATCTCTTGGCGTTGCCCGGATTACCGGGTTTCTACTAGTATGTCGGCCTTTGTGCTTGTGAAAAGATTACTTAAAAGCAAAACCAAGACTGATAAATGGCACGTAATTTGTAAGAAATGTAGATATGTATTAAATTCGGAACCAAATCCGTCAAAAGTGAACAACTTTCGATCTTTGTTCTCGCAATCATGTGAAAACAATAGCAAAAAATACGTTGACTTAGATGAATGAAAATTTACATGCTCTTGTCACAAAAAAAATGTTCATCCTATTTTGCGATAGATTTCTCGAACAAAAGAACCAAAATATGCAAGGTTTTTTTTTGGCTAATATCATGAAACACAATATGCGCAATATTGTGACAATTCCATGAAATCGGAGGGACACTATATAACGAGCCTTGACATGACTTAGAGAAATGGTGTGAACCTATGTCCACCGTGGTTAGATGACCTACGCGTAGATTTTAATAAACTAATTAATGAAGTATATTCATAAATATGTACTTCCTTTTTTCATCTCCGTCAATATCAGTGCAGATGCACTACGCATGGGTCACTCTGGTGCGGTAATTCAAGCATCACCCATTGATATCAATTTTTTGCGTCGTTCTTTACTTTTTGATCTTTGCTTGTAAAAGCAAAAATTTTAAAAAAAAGGAAATGGAATTGGTATTTGAGGGTTTTAGGATTGAGGATTCAAAAGTGAGAACAATGAAAAAAAGAGACAACTGTTAACAAATTTTCGTTTTTTCCTAAATTATTGTTGGCCTTTTTCACCACACCCTCTTCCTTCCAAGTGACGTTACTGACTTACAGACACATGGGCTAGTATTAAAAAAATAATGAATACAATTTGACACACTTCTTAAAAGCTTCGCCTTTGAGGCTTTGTCGCCTCCCCCTCCCTCACCGATCAACTGGCCAAGGAGGCAAAATTAATTTCAGGTGAAACAATTAGCTCTCTTCCCTCTTGAAAACAGATAAGAAATGAAGGAAATTAAATTATAAAGGAACTGCGTCAAAATATTGCAATGAATCTAACAAAACACATCGTACCAAAAGCTAATAGACAAAGTTAACGTAGATAGATTTATGGCGATTTCTACATACATCAAATTTTGACGGCGTATGGAGTTTTTAAAGAGCGTGAGGCTAGATTCTTCGAAAAAACGCCATTATGTTTATGAGGCCAAGAAACTTGATCTGCGCTCCACGTAATTAAAGATTGCGAAATTTAAATTTTATATAGAAGTAACTCGCCTAGTGGGTGCCAATAAATGAGCTTAAAAGACATGATAAAAAAAATAATGTGGAATTAAATGTGGAGGATCAAAAACACGTCTAGGAGAGAGAGAGAGAGATCTTTAAACATGCACTTAAAAATTGTTGATTTATTTTAAAAATTAAGTTTCTGTTTAAGGTATCCGACTGGTTTAAAATCGTCGTTTTCGATTAAATTATCAAAAATAATTTTGTAGCCTGTTTAATCAGCTTTCTAAAACTGTCTCACTTTTTACTCTACGTGAATTACAAATGGAGTTACAGTTGTTTTATTACCGAACTGTAAGCATTATTTTATGTTGCATGAAAACTTTAAATGTGTTTTCTGAGAATTGATATTTTTGAGGAAAACTGTCGACCGTAACAATGATTTCTCAAAAAGTCATTGAAGTATTGATATCAAATTTTCTGAGATTGTTTTCTGTAATATTCTTGATGCTTTCCTCTAAAATCTAAGGTCAATTTTAAAATCAAATATTATTTTTAAGTGTTTAAATATAACCGAAAAGCGTTTTTTATGAAAAATTACCTGTTTAGTAACTATGTTCAGTTATATCTCAAAACTATTTGGAACTACAAGAAATATTTTAGAGCATAACACAGATAACTGTCATAAAAATGTACTCCTACAAGGATTTATTTATATTTAAATTATGATTTTGTCTATGGCTGTTAGCGTAAGGCAAATATTTTAGTCATTTTTCTTCAAATTTCTCAGGGTTTTTTTTTAAATATTATTTTGAAAGCCTAATTTTACAATATTTTCATAGTTTTAAAACTTATGCAGTTGAAAATAACATTAAAAAAGATAAATAAGTTATTTTTCAAAAAAATGTCTCCGAACACAGTCGGATACCTCAATCAGAAAACGTACATTTATTTTGAATATGTAAAACAAGAATATCATATTCGGCCCATAGCCCAATTTTTGTGATATTATTTTTCTTGCAAATAATATGTAACAAAGTATTATAAGTAAAGTATGGTATCTTACAATTAAATATATGGAATTTGAAAACATGCATGATTATTCTCTGAAAATTCGATCAATTTGTCTTTTGTAAACAAAACATGCTAAGATTTATAAAATATATAATTTTGATACATTCAAATTTCTATATACATGTATATGATTGAAAAATTTTGAAAATTAAATATGAGAAAAATATGTTAGTTTGTGAAAAAGTTCAATCTCTAGAGTTTGATGAATATCTGCGTTTTTCACCTCCCCAAGTCTGAGAACACCATTCCAAAAATTATGCCTATCTCTCAGTCTACGTTAACTTCATTACGATAACTCGAACACACAGCAAATTATATAGGGCGTAAGGTCATATGGTCTTTGCACCCCATCCATATTCATGTCCTCTGCATGCATGTTATCAAATTTAACTCTTTAGAGAAGGCGTAAATTTGTGCTTCTTATTTTTTAACAGGATTAGCTTTTTATAAATATAGCTGGGTCCTCTACTTGTGAAATTTTTCCACCATTGGTATGAATCACAGCGTTCGTTTTTGAAACCTTGCTTATCCTCAAATCTATCCAAACATCCGAGACAAGCTTTCTTAGTCGCTAAATGAAAATTACCTTACGGCGCCCAAACCGTCATTACAGAATTAATCATAGTCCATCAATGTGACAAAGTACTTTTGCAAAACACATTCTTGATTTTTTTTTCACTTTTCTCTAAATATCTGCAAGAAAGTGCCAGACGTTTTTAATATTAATATTGTCAATCACTTCGAAAGGAAATAATAAGGTTGAGTGGAATAAATTTGCGACATCACAACAAACCAGATGCTTAGGAAACAACATTGCAAGTCGTTAACGGAATGGCAGCTACGATATTAGTATGAAGCACGCAGTACCAACAACAAAAATCTGAATTACTTAAAATAAGTGGTCACAGAATTTCCATCAGAGTCGATATACTCTTCGTGTGTTGTTACTCATGAAACTGGGTTGTTGTGCAATTTTAATTTTGTATTCCAATCGATATTTCTCAATCAATGATTTCATATTGAACACTTAAATGTCTTTTAGAACTTTTCTAATCTCTTGATATTCGTTAGCTAGAATGAAACGAGCAGCCCGAATGCGGAACTATAGGCAGGATATTACTTACACTTGGAATATTGTTAAGAAATTTTAGATTCAAATATTTCAAATTAGGATTTCCGACTCTCAATCTAGGATGTTATTTTAATTTGATAATTTTTGTCAAATTGGTGCAATTTCTCAAAACTAATCAATCATGTTACAAAATTCTGTTTCGGAATGAATGTGAAACTACAATGCAATTCAAGAACATTCATCAATTAAAAATAGGGCAATTATTTTAGAGTTAAGGCCCATATGATGCATATTCGAAAGACTGACAAATTTCTTAAGAAATAATTGAGTAAGTATTGTGTAAAAAAATTTTTCTCAGAAACATAATGTAATGATTTTCGAAATATGTTTTATACATTAAGTTGATATCAAACTAAACATGTAAAAAAAAGCATATAAATTATTTGTACAAGTTTCTACAGCTATTTTAATAAGAAATTCCTTTTTTAAATTATTTTAACTTTACTATTGCAAGATTTTCCATCTATCTCCATTTTATGTTTCTTTAATTGCAAGAATTTCCATCTATCTACTCTACGGCTTGGATTTTTTGCTCAAAGCTGGTAAACGAAAATTACAGCTAAATGCGAAATAAAAGTTCAGTGATACGTTTACTCTTAATGTCCGATACGATATGGTATTAAGGTTAATTTGATACTAGACTTTGCTGTATCAGGTACAAGTTGATACTGATATTCGTTCGTACCTTATACATGTAGGATTTGTCTCTGTAAAGACTGAAATCCCACTTTTAACCATTTAAGGGTGTTAGCTGGATGGGTTTGTTTGGTTTTATGTGAAGAGATTAAATAATGAGGAAACTTCAGTTAAAATAATTTTGATTTATTTACCAATTAAAGGGCAAGTTTTACAGGGGAGATTATACAAAGAGAAAGAATTTAACATAAAAATTGGGCGGTTACATGACGTTTTATTTATTGAAACTGAATCGACGATACTTAACGATAGACAATCATTGGGGTAGTTAAATAAAGAGATTAATCGATAGGTTTTTAGCAGTTAGCTCAACAAAATCATTTGAGAGAGAGAGAAAGAGGAATTAGTACATTATCAGGTTCTCGCCATTTTCTAAATTGCGCTTGCGGTGAGACTTTACTGCATGCTCCCTCAGCAAGAGGGAAAAGAGATCTTGAACAGAAAAATTGCTGCTTGCTGTTTTATTTCGATCAGGAGGGCGCTGGAATGAAAATGTACCGTGAATGTACCTCTGGCGCCATCTATCGTACAAGCTCAGATTCATTTTTTTTTAGCAATTATTTCTAACTTACGGTTTCTATTAAGATCAGTTCCACATACATTTACCTTATACAGCCGGTTATCGATCCCTTCCTCGTCGGAACATAATTGACATTATTCGGCAATTGGGTACTGATTCAGGATTTCTCGCCTTGGCGACATTAATAGCATGCGCTATGTAATTTCTTTTAATTACCTATATAAAATACTTTTACCATGACCTAGAATAAAATTATTCTTAAACTCACTCTTAACCTTTTCTTTAATGCTTATTAAGCATACAATAGTAATGGACTTCACGAATAAAAAAATGCATTTTGTTTTAAACATTTTATTCAAAACAAATAAATAACTGAAACAACAGAATTATTATTAGTAAAATAAATTGAACTTCGAACATGAATATAATTTTCAGAATATACTGTTTAAAAGATTTTAAAAACATAAAGTATTTACATTTTTAATTTAAATATATTCTACAAATGAAATACTTTAAAACAAATGAAAATTTATCCCGCGATTTTCAAGTGCGTTCTTGGCACAGATTCGAGGGGACGTGCGTCGCTTCATAGGCCCGAAGTCCTGTTTTTTTTTACCAAATATCTCAAAAATTGCATTTATTTAAGTAGAAAACATTTTTTAAATAATATACACTATATAAAAAATATTACAGAACAATTTGGTAGATAAATATCTTTGGAGTGCATTAAAATAAAGAAGAAGACCGATTAATGCTTATGCTTCCGGAGATATTTAGGAGTATGCGTGGCTTCCCAGTCAAAATTATCTGTATTTCTTGCCTGATATAAGTATATTGTTGCACCCGCAATAAAATATTATTGTCTTATCCATAGCATGTCCAAGAATTTTGAGCTGATGTTGCGGGTAAAAAATTTTATATTTTTTCGTGTTTTTTCAAACCATTTGATAAATCCAGTTTTGTAACCATTTTCTTGCTTCCGCAGAATTGTTTAATCAAACAGTCTTCTAAACAATCTGTGAATTCACAAATATCCGAATCATTGTCCTTTCTCAGAATCTGGCTGACGATCACAATCTATTCATCAATAATAACTTTATTTTCTTCATTAATCGATTAATAAATTAGCTGATAGTGCAGTTAAAATTTTTTCCAATTTTACTTTATTTATTTCTCAAATAGTGATATATTGTCGCTATTTATCTGTTCTCCTCTGCAATCCTACAAACATACGAGGGCGCACGCACGGGACATCCAAGGCCCGAGAATGTTTTCTGAGATAAGAAATGAGGAAAAATTCAGGAAATTCCTACACTCAGCAAGTAAATGACATTGAATAGAGCTATTGTGAATCTGGTACTCTTTCACCCTCTGTTTTACATTTTTCTTCCTATCGTAGTTTGAAGGCAGTTTTAGGCATTTAGAATCGGCTCAATGTTTTTAATTACCCTATCCAAGATTCCATGTACACTTGCAGCAAGTGTGATTTTTCTTCATATTGGCTTGTCATGAAAAACTTGATTCGACAACTTTGCAGTGAACTTCCTACCAAGAAACAAAGCATAATCGACCAACAGACTTGCAAAACAAGTTTGCTGTGAAGTTGTTATGACAAACTTCACACCCCAATTGCAAAACAAGTTTGCTGCAGAGTTAATACAGCACATTTACACACCACGATGACCTGGATACAGTTGTATATATCTGGTTTTGATCTTTGTCTCTGTTTTAAAAAATATCCAATTTTTAATAGCATCTACTAGACCGTCCTTATTTTTATAAATTCAATAAATCAATAATAATTTGAAAAAAACTAACTATTTCTTTTTATTAAAAAAATACTTTTGAAAAATTCTCCATCTTTTTACTAAATATAGAACTCTCACTTTAAAGAAAACTATATATCGACTTTTTTTCTTAACGTTGAAATTAAACTTAAAAAACAGTCAATGTTTGTCGAAAAATAATAACTTACCTTGTGTCCCATATTTTTACAAGTAATTAATTTTGAACTCTAATTTCATAATTTATTCCACTATCAAAACGTAGTCATTAGCGAAACTCGATCTCTCTTTGACTTCAAATCATATTCTCAACGCAAAATTTTAAAAAATTAATGAAATCAAGAAAACAGTTTAAGATAAAAACGTGTAGAGGCACGATGTATCAGCGCAATCTATCTTCTCCTGTCAGGGTCCCGCTGGCTGAGTGGCTAAGGCGACTAGCTGTTTGTCTGTGTACTCTGTTTTTGCTATAATTTGCAATGAGTTTGATGCAACAAATTTGTGGCAAGTTTGACGCGTGGTGACTAACTTGTTTGCGTTAACTTCCTGCAGTCTCTTTGCGAACTTGCGGTCTTGCCGTGTCAAACTTGTTGCAAGCATCCAGATCAAGATTGTTGCAAACTAAAATTGCTATATGGGGTAGTTGCTTGAAAAATAAACATATGGCTGAAAATTGAAAATAAGGCTTTGACATGTAGTTGATTCTATGAAACAATGTATATATTTTGCAAGAGTTACAAGTAACTTTAGACAACAAAATGCATTGCAAGTTTTTTTATTTCTTATTATAGACAGATAATGTAAGGTTTTAAAATTATTTTTTCATGAATAGAAGTTCTAACCATTCAATTTAATTTTCATACTTTCTATCCAAAGGCTGTTTTTCTCACATTCTCAAGAAGTTCGATGATCTGGAAGATTTTTCACATATTTTAGTATCCATTTCACGAAATTCTAGATTCTTATGAAGTCTGCGGGTAAATCAGGACTGCATGTTGTGGAAACTGTAAACGATGCCACTCCAAGAGCAAAATATTGATCGACAAATTTGGTGAAGATTGGCGATCCTGAATCACCCTGCAGTGTTAAAATAAAGCATAGTAAGATGAGCGATTAAACACGGAAACTCATTCACTATGGCTTTTCTATCTCTTAATTTACAAGTCATTTCTCTATGATTTGTTTTAGAATAGCCAAACTGGATATGCCTCTAAGTTTGTCAATGAAAAGCTCTCCGCTGATAAAATACTGACATGAGGAACAAACTGCAATCTAATTTGACTGAGCAAACTACATTAAGAAGATATCTAGTTACCGTTATAGATTATATTTCACTTCAAATTTAAATTTGGGAGAAATTGCTGTTTCTAGAGAAGTTTTTTATTTATATATATTGGGTATAAACCCCTGTTTTATATAATTTATTTTTATTGATCCCCTTCAAAGTATTACATCATTATAAGACGGGAAATGTGGAGCGAAATGACAAGAACAAACGACGACACAAATCATAATTTACTGACTTAACTAGGATTAGTGACGAACGTATTCCGCGCCTGCTGACATCCGGTACACAACCGAGAAAGCAAAAAGTAAGTAGAAAGGCGGGGAAAAACCGAGCTTCGCATTTCTTAACTTCGCACAAGGTTATTAGCTGATTCCTGCTTGCAACGCCTTCACATAATAAAATATTCCTCATTTCATAGTCGAGAGTTCAAGTCTGAGGACCCGCTTTACACGTGGGTTGCAGCACGTTTATTTCATTTGGGTTAAAAACCCTCATGTTTGTGTGTTGCTAGGTTAAGAAGGGAGTACCGCCCCAGGTGTCTTCCTTTTACTCTATTTCCTATTCAAAAGCTCGATAGCCGTTTCATTACAACCGTGCTGTAGATTTAAAACGAGACACTAATTTTATGAACGAAATCATTATAAAGAGTATGACAATCGACATTGTATATGAAGGTTAAATTTTGCCTTCTTGAAAGAACAGCTTTACGAGTCCGTGTGTTTCGAAGGAAATACATGAAGACATAAATTGTGCGATTTTGAGTCTTTCAGATTTATTATTATGTAGCTTCCTTATGGGAATTTTATCTATTGTAATGGTTCTCATAACACGACTTCCAGAAAATTTCTGCAGATCTTCACCGATCATGACCCCTAGAACCCCAAACCACCCCTCGTCCAAAGGTTACTTATAGGTATAAAATTTGCGCAAGTTATCTTGTGAACATGATAACAAGAGTAAATTTGATTAGATTCTAACGGGCAAGGGATATATTGTAAAGACGAGGATAACATCTCGGCCGAGTTCGTAGATGGGTTAGCCAGCTTAAAGGGTGTGGAAAAGTTAGTGGGTTTAAATTTTCATTTCCCCATGATTCCTTTACGATTGAAGATGAAAAGAAAATTCAAATTAGCCAAATTTTTGCCTTATCATAAAGAACAACTTTTGTACTGAAAATTTTTGATAGCTACAATTGCTTTGAAGTTATGAATTAAAAAGCTATTATTCCCTCTCCCACCATAAATTAAACTGCCTTTTAACCTATACTTATCACACCTTGTTGGAAAGCTCATGTCATTTGCAATTTTTCTACCCTCTATGATATTTGCATCCCTATTTCTATTGAAAATAGATAACGAAATGTTCTTTTCTTTATGTCTCTAGACAAAAGGAATTTACCTTTGCCTTCAGGATTGCCGACTGGGATTTTTTAATCTTTAAATTGTCGTAATTTTTCTCGTGAATTTAAATCTGTTGTATGATATGTTCAACCAGTTTTCATAAGTTTTCCCGTATAATATTTAAGTCCTTTTGAGAATGATCATTAGTATTTTTTAAAGAAAAATTCGGATTCGGATTGTAATGCGTCGAAAATAGCTAGTAGCTAAAGATTGCATGTGTATATATCAGATATTGTGACTAAAAAATGATTAAAACCTGATTCTCCAAAAGATTCGCCATGACAGTGGTCCTGGTGCACCTTAAATATTACACCAAGGGACAAAACACTTCCCGTTTAGGTGTCTGTGTTTGAAAATGATTAGGTCTTTTTCAAAACAGCCTTGTGTTGCTTCAAAACGGAACTTTAATATAAGTAATCTAAACCAAACGGGCTCAGATGTCTTCCTCGTGATATGCTCAAGTTTGAAATCCGTGTGATCTGCCCATAAACACCTGTTTTATGGTTCGAAACGAAATACCAAATGAAAATAAATCAGACATTGAAGGTCGTGTCTTCTTTTCCACCCGATTTGAAAAATATATTTTAAAGTGTTCAAACGAAACAGATACTGAAACCCCAACCTAAGGAACGTGCCTTGCAGTGGTTCTGAAACATTTTTATTGTAGATGGCTCCTATATGAAAACAACCAATAAATATAATAAATATATACCAGCTAATATAAATGAGAGTTAGATAGAATATTTCTCTGTAAAATTATCAATTTTTTTATCATTAAATAATGCCCAGTGGCTGGGTAGTTGAATTGTGAATTAATTAGAGGAAAGCTGGAAATTGTTTTAATCCCTTCAGTTTAGGTCTGGAATGACCATACTAAGTTTTCCCCCTTCGGCTAGGTGAGCTTTAGTCGCTGCGTGCAGATTTTTAGTCAGAAAATAGGACTTTTTTCAATAATCGAACAATATCACAGAAACAACTCATGCTATCAAAAACATTGTATACAAAAGCTGTAGAGCTTGAAATTCTAAATACGATGAGTACCAAAACGTATTATAATCACTAAAAATTAAGCTCATAACTGCGCTTCAATGTTTTGCCTAAATCGATAAGCAAGAGCTTGAAGTGAAAACGGACCAGGTTATTTGTTCACCCTGCCTCTACTTATTATATACACATTTTAAATTTGTTCAATATCATTTTATAATTATTTCAAGGTTTTATTTAGTATATTTTAAGGGTAAAACACCGCTGTTATAAAGACTTATTATACGGTAAGTACTTACACTTATACGCCAAATCTTGTCATCTTTATGTGAAAGATACGATTTGTCTGAAAGAAAGTGTTGATCTGAATGAGTACAACAAACTTGGCTCTTACGGTCTTTTTACAATTAGACGTTCTGATAAATTGTTTAGCGGTCTGTGGTCAGATATGACCATAGAACAAACCCTTATGAGATCCATGAAGACTACAGAAGGATTGACTCAATAACGATTTATTTCTGAGAGTGCGATGACTAAGTGGATTCTCACCATGCCTATTCTTGTAGAGGTTGCTCAGAAAATTGAAGTGTTTTGTAACTTATCATTTGCCTCAACTACACAACATATGGATGCTAGCGATTCCAGAATTTCAAGAGACGAGGCAGATCGTCAAAAACTGGTGGACTGGTTCTCATCCCACGAACCGTTTCCAAAATATGAACACCTGAAATCTATAGCAAGTGGTATTGTGGCAGATGAAACTGCCACAATGCTTAAGAAATCGGAGTATATTGTTTGTCAAGAACTGTTAGTAATAATTTTGCCGATGTTACATTTAAACAGAAAAACTCAGTAACGCTTATTTGCGATTTCAATTCCAAGCTGATGAATTAATTCCTGGGAATGCTGACACAATATTCAAAAGAATCTCTCTCCTGAAAACGTCTGATGCAGAGTTACAGAAATATTTTAAATTTGAGCTGGCTCCTTCTCCATTGTCACTCTTTGATGAAGGAGGACTGCGCAAGACCATCAAGTGAGGATTTTATGATTTATTTTTTATTGCGACTGACGTGCAATTCACTCCAGCATGTTATGTGGTTGATGGTGTAGTTGTGCTACATCGTGTGCTGTGGCAGGTAAAGGAACCATTTTCCTTGATGAGGAAGCAATATGTTGACTATGCCAAAGAGCACTTCAATGAAGGGGCCGCATTAGTTTTTGATGGTTACCCTGAAGATGCAGCGAAAAGTACAAAATAAGTAGAACGAATCAGACGAAGAACGAAACGCATATATGGTCACTTTATGTTTGATGAATCGATGTCAGCCACTATGTCCCAAGAGAAATTTTTATCAAATGATAAGAACAAGCAAAAGCTTAAAAATAAGTTATGTGTTAAATTTCAAAAAGAAGGTTTTGTCGTGAAGAAAGCCGAGGAAGATGCTGATTTTCTAATATTCAAAAGTGCTTCGGAAATATAAAAAGATCACATTGTGTTGTGGTTGCTGGTAAAGATATCGACCTCTTGGTTATAATGGTTAGCATCCACTAATTCTGAAAACATTTTCTTCTTAAAGCCTGGTACAGATAAGGCAGACGGTGCTTTATATTGTGCAGCAACCCTGAACATTGCTCTCTATATAAGGGACAATATTTTGTTTCTTCATTCTTTAAGTGGTTGCGATTCTACATCTGCTCTTTTCAGGCAGGGGAAGAAGAAATTTATCACTGTTCTGAACAGCACTTAACTGAACAACTTGTGAACATTTTAAAAGATGAAAATGCATGCCCGGATGACATAAATGAAGCAGGGTAGAAAGTCTCTATAGCCTTGTATGGGGGAAAGAACAGTAAAGAAACATTGGATTCTCTGAGATTTATTTTTTTTCAAAAATCACTAGTAAAAAAATCAATTTAATTTAGTATCTCTCCCTCCAACTACAATAGCTGCACATGAATACTCTCTCCGTGCATACCTACACATTCAACTTTGGAGTGGATTTGCCAAAAGCCCCATACATTGGGGTTGGAAAGAAACCAAACATGGATTGTTCCCAGTCACCACCTACAAGAAACCAGCTCCTCCAGACCTTCTCTCTATAATATCATGCAAGTGCTCAAAAGGTTATAATTTGACTTGCACCTGTAGGAAATCTGGCATTAACTGTTCTACAACTTGTTATCACTGCAAAGTGCAAGAGTGTATCACTTCTCCAGAATATGATATCATTACAAACTCATCTCACCAAGAGGCTGAAATTGACATCAAGATGGAGGAGATAATTTCAGAAATTGATTTGGAGGAAGAATATCAAACATTGCAAGTGGAGGAAAGTAACAGTAAGCAAACCTACCTTGATGATTATGACTCACATCCAACATCTAAAGAATTTAAATTGATATCAAACATTTTTATCTTTTTAATATCACTCCATTTATGCGTAATTAAATAATAAGTGTAAAAATAACATATGCGTTTTGCATTACGCTCTCAGCCATTGTTGAAGTTTTCGTGTGATTAATCATACTAACAGTATGATTAACAGTTTCCCTTTGTTAAATCATACTAACAGTGATTTTTTTCCCCTCAAAATCTACTAAATGAAGTCTTGATATAATTATAAAAGTATCTTGAAGAAATTTTAAATGTATATAACCAGTGAAGGCAGGGTAAACAGATTACTTGTTCCGTTCTCGCTTCAAGTGCTTGCTTAGCGATTTAGGAAAGACTTTGAAGCGCAGTTGTGAGCTTAAATTACATTTCATATAATAAGTTTTGGTATTCATATTATTTTGAATTACAAGCTCTACAACTTTTGTGCTGCGATGTTTTTGATAGCATGAGTTGTTTCTGAGATATTGCTCGATTATTGAAGAAAGTCCTATTTTCTGACTACAAATCTGCACGCAGCGGCTAAAGCTCACCTAGCCGGAGGATAAAACTTAGTATGTTCATTCCAGATCTAAACTGAAGGGATTAAGACAATTTCCAGCTTTCCCCTATTTAATTCCGAATTCGGCCTTTTTTTACGACCCAACCACTGGGCTGTAATAGCATAAACCTTTTGCATTTTGTTGTACTATCTCTAAGAGATATTAACAGATGTCTAAATTGCTACTCAAAATCTTATATATCTTATAGGAAATTTCTTGAATTTCAAAACTCTTACGAAATTTTTTGAGCAGTGAAGAGAACGAGGGCGTAGTTATAATGTCTCGTTTTCAAGACCCAAAGATCTTGGGATGCAGACCCGATTCCATCAAATACCCGCTGTGGTGCACGGCGAAAATGCAGTCGATGGCCAAATGCCTTTTTGTTAGTGTGGTCTGAAAGCCTTGAAAGCAGAGTACTGGTGCAGCCGTTGTCCTCTCCATTTGACCATGGTTCAAAATTACGAGTTTCGGCAAAACTGTTTCCCGCGTTGCTTCAGAAAAGCATATTAATATAACTAACATAAAGAACGTTCTTCGGTATTTCAAATTCAACATTAGTTACATAAAATGAAAGGTTTAAAATGCATGCATATCTGAGAAACTGAGAATTTTATATGCATATCTTACTTTATTTCCGGGGAAAACAAAACCTCGAAGGAGACATGTTTCCGTTTACACGACAGCTTGGAGCAAACTAATTGATCATCGACACTTTCAAAATTATTCTTACTCAACATAGCCGTCACTATGCGGACATTTTCGATTAAACGTTGACGTGATTTTTAAACAAAATAAGAACAATATTTCCTTTTAAAGAAATGAGCTTCCTTATAAATACGATTTGCATACATTAGTTTACCAAAACGTTCTGAGGCTATCTTTGTAAAGCACCAGGAATGACATTCCAGGATTGCACAATGTAACATGTAGTGATCCAAATTACATCTCTACGTGAACATAAGGACTTGTGAACAAGAGGACTTGTTCATAGTGAGAGTTTCTGAACACATAAGTATTACACTGTATTTATCCAAACCACGCTCTTTTGATAAACTGGTGATCAAGCAAATAACTCTTGATGTCAACACAGCGATGTCTCTTGACAGAATGTTTAATAATGATTTCAGGCCACTGTCACTACAAGCACGACCTTGCAGTGGAATTTTGATTTACACAGTTAATCTCATAACGTTTTGATGCACTTAAGAAGTAAGGTAAACTACAGTAGACTCCGTTTAATATGATCGCGGTTAATGTTATCATTCGCTTTATATTATCAAAAACCTCTGGTCCCGAAAGTATTCAAATGTATACAACATTATTTGTTTAGTGTGATCACTACATCGTTTAATTTTATCAGTTGTGAAGTCGAGAATTGACCTATCCCTCATGTTGAACCAGCGTCAATGATTGTCGTTCGTAGAATTTCTCGCTCCACCTGTGAGGAAACATCTTTGCCCCGCACATTCCAACAATTTCGCGGTTTATTTTTCATGACCTCTCTTTAAGGGTCGTTCATTTAGCAGGCAGGGACGCATATAGGCATACTGTACTCGAGTAGAGCACCGTTGTCACTTTGGAGGGCTCTGAGTGGACAAGCGAATCTGACGTAACTATGCTTTGCTCTTTTTTTTTTACCTCTGACCACGCTCTGACTGATTTTTTCAGCTAGCGATAGCGAAATGTTCTTTGTGTAGTACGCCATGGCTATTCAGAATTCCAATCATGTTATTTTGCGTGATTTTTATGTTTTGAGGGTTACCTTGGTATCTCAAATTTTTTTCTGATTTTGAGGTATTGAAAGTATACTGCATATTATGTAATACATTGTATTAATTCATAAGTATAACTAATGGAATTTTTTCCTTTTTTTAAATTTGAAAAAATATTTGGTATTTTAAATAAAAATTCTTTGATTCCTTGTTATTCCTAGTTCTCATGTGTTTTGCTACATTGCTTTTTGTCTATACTCTATGTGTTTTTTTATTAATTATATTTTTTAAAATGATGATTAAAGTTTTTTATTCACATTTCTATTTCAAAAACTCAATATTTTAAAATTTAATTAAGATATCTTTCTGTCATAAACCAGCAAGACAAATCTGTTATTATTGCAAATCCCAATTAGGGTATGGAAATTTATGAATATTAGATTTAAGTTCACACAATTTTAGCAGTATGATTTCTAACGTGACCTTTACAAGATTTTTGCTCCGAAGTAAAACAACTTTAAATAAATTTATTTTATCTCATTTCATTTCATTTTCAACAATGGTTAATTATGTATTCTTTTGACTCTCTCGCAAACTCATGCAAACGAAATACTTAGTATGATTTCACTGTCTCATTAATACAGCAACAGATAAAAAATATTACCAATTGCTATATTTGCAAATGGTTAAAAATAAAATGTGTGTTTTAAATAATGTTTACATGGTTAAGATGAATAAAAATACAAAACAATGAATGGCTATCAAGATCTCTAACAGGAGTGCTGATCAAGATTTTCTAACAGAAAAAAGTAAATTGAACCAACTTTACATTATGACACTCGATTATGACTTATGAAAAAGGGAAGTTGTTGAAAAAATCTTGTCTTATTTCAGTAAGAGGTTGAAAATCGTATTTCAATGATTTAAGAAAAATTTAATATTTTTTAACCAACATTGAGTTTTGTAAAAATTTATTAAAAATAAATTTTGAAGTAGAATTTCGAAAGAATTTTCAAAGCAGTTTTAGCACGAGTATAAAGAAGAAGAAAAATATATTGGACGAATTAGTATAAATGTATTAGGCATTTAAGAGCACGAGTGTAAGCTACAGCGCTGCCATCTATTTCACATTTTTTTTAAATATGACGATATTGAAAAGGGGGGAAAATACATGAAAATATATTCATAAAGAAAGAATTTAAAGTAAATCTAACGACATTAAATCAATAGGAAGATAGATTCCCCGCTTGAAAACAAATTCAGGCAATATCTTGAAGAAAACATTAGTATTTAGAGTTTTAAGAACTAAACAAGATACGCCGTGTCTCACTGTTGATGCGATGCGCAGAAGAGTGACAACAGATTTGCTTGTCCAATCAGAGCCCTCCAAAGTTACAGTGGTGCTCTGCTCGAGTACTGAATGCCTATATGAGGCAGGGGCGTGACCGTCGGTAATTTTCATTGAACCTCCTGAAGGTATGCAAAAGGAAGAATATGAAGAGTGGATGTCCATTGGCGAGGACATTCCGCTAGTTGCCACAATAATAGACTTCGAAATTTGCAAAGATGTTAGTGAGAAAGACCCAGCAATAAAAGTTGAGGATTCCGACGGGGACGAATGTGTTGAGAAAAACCCTCCAACGAACGCCGAAATGAGGCAAGCTCTTCATAATGTGAAATGCGGTGTGCAGCATCGTTCAACAAATTTTTAAAAAACAATAAGGTACGAGCAATATATAAATGAACTGTCAGGGAATAATTTTCGTCAAGCAACAATTAGAGAATTTTTTTAATTGTTATTTTTGAAATAAATTATAGATAGCCCTGAGGGAAGTGTTTTTCCCATTTTGTTTCTTTTCCCTTGTTTTGATAAAAATATAGCTGACTTTTACCCAATTCGGTTACTATTATCAATCGGTTAATGTTATTAAAATTCTTAAGTCAAGAAGTGATCACATTAAGCGGAGTCTACTGTATTATTGAATGCAAAAAATACGTCATAGATTGCACTCAAGTCAAAATCGCGTCGCGCAAAATTAACCGTCTCTGGAAAAAAATTGCGTTAAGTATACTGCCCTCCTAAGCTTAAAAGGTGTATGCCAATTTTCAGATTTTTCCTACTTAATAAATGTTTGTAAGCAGCTCACAAACATTACATTTTTTCTTTAGTAGTTTTCTACTATTTCTTAAAAAGACACAGCCTTTTCGCTTAGAAATAATGTCTGGCAGCTCACAGATAATTACTGAGTAGTAAAAATCTGGAAATTAAAAAAAAAAACTGAAAAACGCGTTTCAAACATAGGAGAGCAGTACAATTGAAACTAAGAAGGTATGAACTATTTAAATAGACCGGAATACTTTTGCAATTAAAAGGGAAAAGATGGACAAAAAGTTAAGCGAAAGGAATTTTATTACTCTTTAATTAGTTGGCATTATATAATTATTTATTTTAAATACTGGTGACTTTCACTTGAGAACGCAACTTTTAAAATACATTTTTCACTGTAAGGAAAAAGTCGTCGAACAAAGTTTTTCAATGCTTCTCGTAAAGTGCCCTCTTTCTACATTTGCTCAATTTCCATTGAAAAATCAGAGAGTTCCTTGCATTTTTAACAATTTGTTTGACTTGTTGTAAATTAAAGTCTACTTGTTAAAAATTATCTTCTTCACAGCCGCTTCTTTAACAGTCGACAGATGTTACAAGATCATCCAATTCTTCATTTGGTCTTTCTCTTATGGTCATTCTCCTTTAATTCTTCTCATTGCATGTCTGAAAATCCTTCGCAGCTATTTGCTTTTGCAATTTTATACGATTTATTTGGCTTCATTGACTTTATATCAATGCGATCGACGCTCTACAATGTACCGCCGTATGAATGCAATTTCAGCGTCTGGCAAATTAAATGGAATAATTAAGATAACAATTATTTGCAAAATCGCGTTCGGCAAGTCGTTGCTCGGTAAGGGCTTACTGTTTTATATTCAGACGGAAATTTCATTGTGTAGATAGTTTGGCAAAAACTTGAAACCTCGATTTAGCAAAACTACAGCTTCTAAATCTGGAGGCATTGTTGACAGAAATTATAAGCAGATTACCCAACAGGGAGCAGCGTTGTTTTGCCCAAATCTCAGAAATTTGCATATTACTTGAATTGGGGAAAATGCGTTTGGATTTGTATCATGAAAAAGCAAGATTAGGCCATGCTGCGACAATTACTTAGAGTAAAGAAAGGGCGATTAATTATTATCAAGATAAAGTATACTACTGAATGAATTGACTGATGAATTCTATAAATTTCTTTTAACCAGAATACATTTATTGAGACACATTTATAGATCAATACAAAGCTCAACGACTGCAACGGTTGGAGTAAAATCGATTTGAAGAAAATGTAATAAAAGTAATAGAAAAAGGTGCTTATATGTCTTTATTTCTTCTAATATTTGAAATTATACTTTTTTAGGTGCATTGAAAATGAAATTTTAGATACGTAAAGTGCGTGGGCACGATTCATTCATGGAGACGTCGAAGTAAACTCATTACCGTGATACAACATTTGCAAGTATTTTTAGCCATTTGATTAAAAGTCTATCTCAAAAGTTTAAAGATGACTATGAGTTAGTTTTTTGCTAGTATACATGTTGCTTTAGTGCATTTTATTTGTGATCAGCTTTTTTTTTGCTTTTTTTTCTTCTTTCTCTTTGTTTTATTCTACAATTCTGTTTAGTATTATAAAAAATATTATTAATTTTCTTCTCCCTTTTTTCATTATTTTTCAAATTATCATTTATCTTCTATTTTTATAAAAGTATTGCACTATTTTAGTGAAAATACAGTTCAGAGTTCATTTACTTCTGTTTTTACAGTGTTTGTTCGCTAAATTCTTTTCGTTGTTCATGAAATGTATTCTTCTCATCTGTGCATCCTCGGCAATTGAACTAGTCGATCTGTAATTTTGTTCTTCCATCTTTAATAAAGGTGACGTTTTCATACCCATTCAACCGTTCCGAATCCATAAGGGTTAGACGCACAGAGGTATGAGGGTGGTGTTCTATATATAAAACGCTAAGGTAAATGGCGTTGAAAAAAGTGTTAAATCCTCTTATGGAGATGACCTTTCAAAAACGCTGTAAAATCTGTGGTGGCCGAAAAAGGTTAATTTCTTTATTGTCCATGATTGCTGAAAGAAAAGAGGACCAAAGTGTGCTTATAACGAAAAAACACTGTTTTAATATTTTGGCTCTTCAGCGTATCTTACAACACCAGCCTCTCGTCCCCCGTACCTAACCGCCCATGAGGGTGAAAGGGCTTTCGTTCGGTCATTCAATCAACTAAGTAACTGTGCAAAATGCCAGTCCAAATATAAAAGATCTTTCCTGGCAGGTATATAAAGTCGTATCATGAGGATCATTATACATCCAAAGTCTGGAATCTTATGTGTTATGTTAACCCTATAACACCGAACGAGGCGGTCCCGGGCGGTCTATAAATATCTCCTCAGCAGCGACGATGAACGGTATGAGGCGTTTGGCTTCTTTTGAGGGGTGGTTCTGAGATCGCTTGGGAGATAAGCGCGGAAGGCGCTCCAAATTCTAACCTTCCTAATTTTTAACCTTCCTAAACACAGCCCATTTCCGTGCGCCTTATGGGAAGGTTTTAGCAGCGGCTGGACCACCCAGATTGCTAGAATCCAATTCATTTCGCTTAGTGCCAAAAATTCCCAGATTTCAAAGAGATAGAAGAAAAAGTCACCTCGGGATTAAAGAGTTAAACATGCCGGAACGTGTAATCGCAGACAGTGACCTCGTTATTACCCGTTAAATCCACAAAGTTCCAATCCTGTGCTCACATTTTGGTTCCAAATTTCCTTATTTTGGTTTCTCTACTTGGTTTTCCATTTTTGCTAGACAGACAATAACCCTTTATATTAAAATTATTCAAATTTCGAGTTAACAGGATGAAGTTTATTGGCATTCCTCTGATATTACGAACTTTCATTTCTCTCTCTTTGAGTTTCGTGCTTCGGGGTTGTTATTGCTATTCATAAATTTGCTTGCATACTATTAATTCATTTTTCCAATTGTGCCGATCAAAATCCCGTAAGTTAGCAACGTGCCAAGGCTTGCAATTAGAAGGGATCTGTCGAACAAGTAAATTTTCCACAAACTCAGTCTCTCGTGATGTTTCCAAATTTCTTCTAAGTCGGATTTTAAATCTACTTCGGTTTTGGGAATTCGAGAAGAAAAGCATTGCATTGTAACCTTCGCTTTTTCGTTCGCCAGAGAAGCTGAAATCATTATCAACGCGTGATGTAAAAAACAAATTATCGCATAAAACAGTAGTGAATAAACAAAGTTAGATAACTTGTCTCTTTCGAATGCTAATAGGTATCCCGCTCTAAATAATCCAGTCATCGCAATTAAGATTACCAGGAAAACAGGAAAAGAAAAGACTTCTTCCAAACAATTCATTATTTTTGAGATATTCTTGAAAGCATACATTTGACGACTGAAATCTTGAAATGAAAAATTCCTATTAGGTAGGTTAAGAAGATGGTCGTATTCAAATCGAGCGAATAAGCAGACGAAACTGTAGAAAACGGTGCATAAAGAAAATAGCAAACTTCCTGTTATATAGAATATAGAAGATGCAATTTTGAATACCATATCACCTCCTTCAAGGTTTAAGAACTTGATAACTGTATTATTTTCCGAAAAATTGTTTGTCGCCATTATAGTCGGGTTGCTTCCTTGAAAATTTAGCATAACGCTTTCAAATACTGTCAATATTATTACAGAACCCAGGAATGCAATTATTAAATACTTCACCATAATTACGTTTTTCCTTGGAATGCTTTTGAAAGTTTCATCTATATTTCTTGTTATTTGAAGCATTCGTTTTCGACTTCTGCGGACAGATATGTAAAGCATCTTTATTAGCAAGATCAGAACAAAGCGGGAAGTTGCACTTCTTTCATCATGCAATATTATGCACCAAACAGTCTGTGTTAAAACGCCGAAGAAAAGGAGAAAAGCAAAATATTTGGGATAGTTCCCAAAACACGAAACTATTTTTTGATGCATTCTTTGAAACGATTTTTTTCTGCTTTTTGTAGGATTAAGCACTTCAATCCCAACTAGATAAAAAAGAATAAAGACCAACTGGAATTCATCCATCAGATGATATATCTCTGACTTACCCTCCTTCGTTCTTTTCTTATATACGGCAATATGCTTAATCCCTTCATCCATCTTAATTTCGGACATTCTCTTGAAATTTTCCTTTTTCACTTTGGGATTTTCCGATAATACGTTTTTTCATAAGCTTCCTTAAACATAAAAATACAAAGCAAATCTTGTTAGCAATCAGACATTTCTCATACAGGGTATATTCCTCGACCAGAGTCAAATATAATGTTGTAATCTATTCATTCATGAAACTATTTTCAGATATATAATAAAAATAATATTTATAGAATTCCAGGTCGGACGAAAGTCAGTTTGAATTCATCCTTCAACTTTCTTACAAGAAAGGATAAAGCAGATTTTCGAATTTCAATGAAAATATTATAACCATAGGAATAGAAATGAAGTGGTTTAAATTTTAAAGATACACCAAGTGTTTTCAGGCGGGTAAACTTTTAATCCTTTCGATACGGAACTCAATTCGTCATCCGTAACTTATGCAAAGCAAGCGCATAACGAGTCTGAGCCGTCAAATGTACCCAAAGAGGGTAAAGTCTAGGTTGCAGATGTTTTCGAAATATATAATGGTCCTCGGTTTGTTATGTTTCTGTTCGAAGACTAAACAATATTTCTATTAAAGATATGAGGTATCTCTGATAAGAAAAGCATCGGAGTTATGTCTCAACTTTCAATTAGATGATTGGTTTCGAAATAGTTTCTTTCTGCTAGTCATTATTTGTCATATTTGGTTTGTCGTAAATGGAAATTCTTTTTGTCACAATTTGCTACCTCCTCAATTACTTAGTAAGAATTTAGTGATTGTTGTGAATATCGATTTATGTAAGTCTTTTGTTATTGCTTCGGTTCTGAAGCATTACACGCTTCAGCCACAGTCGATCTGTTTGCTCTGAAGCATTTTCTCTAAAATAAATGTTTTCAAGTCGGTGTAAAACCTTTATATATTCGAAAAGTACGAGTAATTTGTGGTAATTCATGTGTAATCCAATAGAATTTTTAAAAAATAAAAGCAATGATTGATTATATTGATTTCATATATATCATAAGAGAGTTTTTATTTCAACATTAGCAGTAACGTTTCGAATAACTATTTTGTTCTGATACCTTAAATGGCATAATATGAATTCAAGAATTAATTATTTATTTTTGAGGAAAAAAGAACACAGGAGCAATCATTCTTTAGACTTTTTCAAGAGTAAACGTATAATTCACAATACGAAATAATTCAAAACTTTTATATTTGAATTATTTTTCACTTTATTATATATGCAGTAGAGAAAGAGAAACTACAGTCAAACTTTGATTAACCGTCACTCGTTTAACCGTCAGTTTATTTCGTCACGGTTTCATCATCACCATAAAATTAACGTATGTTTATAGTATTAAAATACATTTCTGTACCTTGCTCCTCTTATAGAGAAGATTATGTTGTTGGTTTTGCAACATTAGATACAATATGTATGTATTATTCACTTCTAAAGGATTTTCTTTTTAACTTTTCGTCACAAACCAGCAGCGAAATCACGTTACTGCACATAAGCATTAAGAGATTTCGGTTATCCGTTACAGCCCTGGTCCAGTCGGTGACGGTTAATCGATGCTTTACTGTACTGAAATCGTAAAAAATTCGACATTTATTTATTCAAAGAAAGCACACTACAGAGATAACTCAATTTACAGAGTGCTTGATCAAAAACATACAAAAAACACAAGCCACAAAGTGAATTAAAACACAATGAAAAAAAGTAACTGCAGAGAATACTACAGTTCAAACCTCAGAACCACATTAATTATAAAAAATGTAAACACATAAATGTTTTAAAATGAGGGCACACAATTACAAAAGCACCAAAAACACATCGAGCCCCCAAAAGTCCATGCCGCACACCGTCACATTAAATTTATATATAAAAATATTACACAATTAAAAAATAATTTAGAACACTAAAACAAAAACCATTAAAAAGCAAAGGTCAAAAAGTCAAGCACACACAAACACTAGATCAACATATAAAAATCTTAATATGTATAGTCAAGCGTAAGAAAAGAAAAAGAAATCAGGTCATGTACTTAAAAGTTGAAAACAATTCGATTTAAAAACAGTAGGAGACAAATGATAAATCAAAATTAATTTGAGACATTGAAACTTCGATGACTTTTAAACCTTCCGAATAAGAAGATAAAACGTTTCAGAATTATGCCTGTCCTCTTTCATCTCTATGTGAACATAATAACTAAAAAAACAACTCACTAAACGGATCAAACCTGGTATGCAATCTTTACGCCAAAAGTGTGGATTTCTATCAAATTTTGGACGAAATCTGTCATTTCAAGAGCATATGAAACACAGCAAAACAAAAACGCAAAGAGGAGGATCTATGATATGTGGCATACAGTTTTCCAAGGTAACAATTTTAGTTTACAGCAAATTTGACACGGCAAGAATGCAAGTTGGAAACAAGTTATAGCAAACGACGAGGTCACCACGCGTCGAACTTGTAGCAAGGTTATCGTGTCAAGCTCATTGCAAACACAGAGTACGCAGACGAACATTGGATTCGAACCTCGACAACTGGCTTCCTAGACTGTCGCTTTAGCCACTCATCCAGCGGGACCTCGATTGCAGAGCACAGATTGCGCTAATATATCGTGCATCTACACATTTTATTTTAAACTATCTTCTTGATTTTATTAATTTTTTGAATTTTGAGTTGAGAATATGATTTGAAATCAAAGAGAGATCGATTTTCGCCAATAACTACGTTTTGCTAGTGGAATAAATTATGAAATTAGAGTTCAAAAGTAATTACTTTTAAAAATATGGGACACAAAGTAAGTAATTATTTTTCAAAAAAACATTGGCTGTTTTTTAAGTTTAATTTCAATATTAAGAAAAAAGGCGATATATATTTTCCCTTAAAGTTAGAGTTCTATATTTTGTGAAAAGATGGATAATTTTTCAAATGTATTTTTTAATAAAAAGACCTAGTTAGTTGCATTAAGAAAGAATAATAATAATTTTTTCTCTACAATCTGAGAGAACAAAACAAATATTGTAAAAGCGTGAGGTGCTTGTTTTATATCGTTCTAATATTGTTTTCAGCGCCTCACGCTTTTACAATTTTTGTTTTGAACTCAAGATTTTTGAGAAAATATTATTATTTTTCTTTCTTAATGCATTGGTAAAAGCGGTTTTTCAAATTTTTTTTTATATTTATTATTTTCTAATTTTTAGTCTTTAATTTATGTCGCAATTCAATTATAAATATTTTGAGATTTTAGAATCAATTTTTCATGAACTCATTCCAACAGTTATTTTATTGAAAAGAGCTCTAAAATTACTGAAATATTGCATTGTCATCAAAACCCAATGAATATAAAAATTGAGAAAACTCTAGTGATTAAGAAGCGAGTGGAAAATCGATCAGAAAATTGCAACCTTACATACAAACATGAAACATTTCGAACTTATTAAAAGCGTTTAAAGAATGCGTTAAGTATACTGCCCTCGTAATCTTAAAAGGCGTATCTCAATTTTCAGATTTTTCCTACTTACTAATGTTTGTAAAGCATTTCACAAACATTACATTCTTTCTTTAGTGGTTTTCTAATATTTCTTAATAAGATTCAGATTTTTTGCTTAGAAATAATGTCTGGAAACTCACAGATAATTACTAAGAGGTAAAAATCTGAAAATTAAAAAAAATTGAGATACACGTTTAAAGCTTAGGAGGATAGTAATATAGTTGCATCTAAGAAGGTATGAACTGTTTAAATAGACAGGAATACTTTTACAATTAAAAGGGAAAAGATGAAGAAAATGTTAAGCGAAAGGAATTTTATTACTTTTGAATTAGTAGTTGAAATAATTATTTTTTTAAATGATAGTGATTTTCACTTGAAAACGCAAATTTTAAACTTTTTCACTGTAAAGAGCACAGAGTTTCTCAATGCTTCTCGTTAAGTGCCCTCTTTCTACAGTTGCATCAATATCCATTGCCAAATCAGTCAGCTCCTGTTCCATTTTTTAAAAAATTCGTTTAACATGTTGTAAATTAAAGTCGATTATCTTCTTCACTGCTGCGCCTTTAACACTCGGCTGGCGTTACAAGATTATCCAATTGTTCATTCAGTCTTTCTCTAATGGTCTTTCTCCTTCAATTCTTTGATTTCTTTTCATTGCGTGTCTAAAACTCCTTCGCCGCTATTTGCTTTTGCAATTTTATACGATTTCTTTGGCTTCATTGACTTTATATCAATGCGATCGACGCTCTACAATGTACCGCCGTATGAATGAAATTTCAGCGTCTGACAAATTAATTGGAATAGTTAAGATAACGATTATGTGGAAAGTTGCGTTCATCGCTCGGCAAGGGCTTACTGTATTATATTCAGACGCAAATTTCACTATGTAGATAGTTTGGCAAAAACTTGAAACTCGATTTATAAAAATATAACTTCTAAATCCGGTGGCGTTGTTCAAAGAAATTATGAGCATATGACCCAACAGGGAGAAGCGTTGTTTTGCCGAAATCTCAGAAATTCGGATGTTTCTTGAATTTTGTAAATGCTTTTGGATTTTTATGATGCAAAAGCCAGATTAGGCCATGTTGCGACAATTACTTAGTGTAAAGAAAGAGCGATTAATTATTATCAAGATAAAGTATACAAATGAATGAATTCAATGCTGTAATTTATAAATTTGCTATGACCAGAATGCATTTATTGAGACAAATTTATAGTTCATTGTAAAGCTCAACGACTGCAACGGTTGGGGTTAAATCTGTTTGAAGAAAATGTAATAAAAGTAATAGAAAAAGGTGCTTATGTTTCTTTATTTCTTCTAATATTTAAAGCTATACTTTATAGGCGCGTTGAAAATGAAAATTTAGATACGTAAAGTGCGCGGGCACGATTCATTCATGGAGACCTCGAAGTACACTCATGTCCATAAATTAAGGATAATTCTGAATCACACAGAAATTGAACTCTAAAATAAAAATTTCACCTGTAGAATTATCACACACATCTTGAAGAAGAATATGCAAATTACAGGAAACCACCAGATGGCGCGGATAGTACGTCACAATGACGAGAGTGTAAGAGAGGGTTATATAAGGAATGGTGGCAAAGAAGTAAAATTGTTCACAAAAGCTTTAAAGGCTTTCAGTGCAATAACCGCATAGTTATGGCACAAAGGAAGCATTTGGATGATTTTTTACGTGGTAGAATTATCGGACGACTGGAATGTGGACGTACCCAGCTGGAAGTATCCGAGGAACTTGGAATCGCCCAGAGTGTCATCTCCAGGCTTTGGCAACGATTCCAAGATGATGGTAATGTGAGTAGATGTTACAGCACATGTCGCCCCCGAGTTACAACGCCGAATGAGGACCGGTATATGGCAGTTACTGCCAAAAGAAACAGACGGAGCACAGCATCAGACCTGTCTCGTCAGCTCTCTTCAGCTATCGGTACGACAGTTTCAAGGCAGACCGTGTACAGACGCTTAGGGCACATTGGTCTATATGCTCGTAGGCCTGTCAGATGTGTTCCACTTACCGCAACTCACTGTCGCGGAGTAGAGAGCATGCATTGTGGACACCGCAACAGTGGTCTTGTGTGATGTTTTCCGACGAGTCCAGGTTTAGTTTGCAGTCTGATTCTCGCCGGACTTTCATATGGAGAACGCCAGGTACCCGTTACCACCAAGAGAACACCATTGAACGACACCGTTACGGTGGTGCAGGATGGCTCGTTTGGGGAGGAATTATTCTTGGTTCCAGAACTGACCTGCATGTTCAGAGTGTAACGATGACAGGCCACATCTATCGGGATGTCATTCTGGAACAACATGTACGCTTGTTTCGGGGTGCCATGGGTGCTGAATTTCTGTTTATGGATGACAACGCCCGTCCTCACCGTGCAAACATTGTAGACGAATGCCTTCAATCGGAGGATATCACCCGTATGGTTTGGCCAGCATACTCACCGGACTTGAATCCAATAGCGCATGTGTGGGATATGCTTGGCCGACGAATTGCAACCCGTCAACCCCCTCCCACCTGTCTACCGGAACTTCGGAGGGCATTGCTTGATGAGTGGTGTAATATTCCCCAAGATCAGATTGATAATTTGATACTCAGCATGCCTAGGCGTTGTAAGGCCTGTATTGCATCGTCCGGGAGACATACTCCGTATTAACCATCATACTAACCATGTTATACTGTTTTTTGTAAATAGGTTCTTTTTTGAAATTTGCTCCAGGGAGTAAAAATCGCAATTTTTATTAATTATGTCAAACATATAGCATCTGTTTTGCTCTTTACCTTTTGTTTAATAAATAGACTTTACAAATAAGTCAAATTTGTTTTGCTTCTGTCTCTTTCTTTGCCTGAACTTCATTATCCTTAATTTATGGACATGAGTGTAAACTCATTACCATAATACAACATTTGTAAGTATTTTTAGCTGTTTCACTAAAAGTGAATCTCAAAATTTTGAAGATGAGCATGACTTAGTTTTTTGCAAGTATACATGTTATTTTTGTGCATTTTATATGTGATTAGCTATTTTTTGTTTTTTGCTTTTTCTCTCTTTTTTGTATTGTTCAATTCTGTTTAGTATTATCAAAAATATTATTAATTTTCTTTTCACTTTTCTTCCTTTATTTTTCCAATTCTCATTTATCTTCTGTTTCTTAAAAAGTATTGCACTATTTTAGTGTAAACACAGTTCAGAGTTCATTCACTTCTGTGTTTACAGCGTTTGTTTGCTAAATTTTTTTTTTCTTCCTGAAATTTATTCTTTTCACCTGGGTATTCTCAGAACTTTAACAAGCCGATCTGTAATTTTTTTCTTCGATCCTTAATAAAGATGACGTGTTCATACCCATTCAACAGTTAACCATAACGGTTACAAACACGGGATATGAGGGTGGTTTTCTATATATAAGACGCTAAGGTAAGTAGCGGGAAAAAAGGGGTTAAATTTTCTTTTGCCAATCAATTTTCAAAAACGCTATAAAATCTGTGGCGGCCGAAAAAGTTTAATTTCTCTTTTGTCCTTGATTGTTCCAAGAAAAGAGGCCAAAATTGTGCTTAAAAAGGAAAAAGACTGTTTTAATACTTTGGCACTTCAGCGTATCTTACAACACCAGATTTGCATCTAACCGCCCGTGAGGGTGAAATGCATTTCGTCAGGTAATTTAGTCAACTAAGTAGTTATGCTAAATACCAGTCCAGATATAAAATAATCTTTTCTGGTAGGTATATGAAGTCTTATCATGAGGATCATTACACATCCATTGTCTGGAATCGTATTTTGTTATGTTAAACATACCGGAACGTGTAATCGCAGACAGTGACCTCGATATTACCCGTTAGATCAACAAAGCTCCATTCCTGTGCTCACATTTTATTTCAAAATTTGCTTATTTTGGTTTCTCTACTTACCTTTACATTTTTGCTAGACAGACAATAACCCTTTATATTAAAATTATTCAGATTTCGAGTTAACAGGATGAAGTTTATTGGCATTCATCTGATATTGTGAATTTTTATTTCTCTCTCTTTGAGTTTCGTGCTTCGAAGTGGTTAATGCTATTCATAAATTTGCTTGCATACTATTAATTCATTTTTCCAATTGTGCCGATCAAAATCCCGTAAGTTAGCAACGTGCCAAGACTTGCAATTAGAAGGGATCTATCAAACACATACATTTTCCACAAACTCAGGCTCTGGTGCTGTTTCCAAATTACTTCTAGGTCTCATTTTAAATCTGCTTTGGTTTTGGAAATTCGAGAAGAAAAGCACTGCATTGTAACCTTCGCTTTTTCGTTCGCCAGAGAAGCTGAAATCATTATCAACGCGTGATGTAAAAAACAAGTTATCACAGAAAACAGTTGTAAATAAACAAAGTTAGATAATATGTCTCTTTCGAATGCTAATAGATATCTCGCTCTAAATAATCCAACCATCGCAGTTAAGATTACCAGGAAAACAGGAAAAGAAAAAAAATCTTCCAAACAATTCATTATTTTTGAGATATTCTTGAATGCATGCATTTGACGACCGAAATCTTGAAGTGAAAAATTCCTATTCGGTAGGTTAAGAAGATGGTTGTATTCAAATCGCCATTATATATCTGTATCTACATTATGTATCTGCCATTTCATGAGCATATTAAGCACAGTAAATAAAAAAAGGCAAAGAGGAAGATCTATGACATGTGGCATACAGTTTTCCCAGATAGCAAATTTAGTTTGCAGGAAGTTTGACACGGCAAGAGTGCAAGTTTGAAACAAGTTATTGCAAACGACGAAGTCGCCACGCTTCTAACTTGCAGCAAGCCTGTCGCGTCAAACTCATTGAAACCATAGCAAAAAAAAGTACGCATACGAACATTGGATTCCAACCCAAGACAGCTGGCTTCCTAGCCTGTCACCTTAGCCACTCATCCAGCGGGACTTCGATTGCAGAGCACAAATTGCGCTAACATATCGTGCATCTACGCGTTTTATTTTGAACTATCTTCTTGATTTCATTAATTCTTTAAATTTTGAGTTGAAAACATGATTTGAAGTAAAAGAGAGATCGATTTTCGCTAATAACTACATTTTCCTAGTGGAATAAATTATGAAATTAGAGTTCAAAAGTAATTACTTTTAAAAATATGGGACACAAAGTAGGTTATTATTTTTCAACAAACATTGACTGTTTTTTTAAGCTTAATTTCAACGTTAAGAAAAAAGGCAATATATAGTTTTCTTTAAAGTGAGAGGATAATAAAAATAAGGACGGTCTAGTAGATACTATTAAAAATCGGATATTTTTTAAAAAAGAGACAAAGATCAAAACCAGATATATGTAACTGTATCCAGGTCATCATGGTGTGTAAGTGTGCCATGTCAACTTTGCAGCAATCTTATCCTGCAAGTGGAGTGGTCGATTATGCTATCTTACTTTGCAAGAGATTTGTTGCAAATTTGTCACGTCAAGTTTTCCATGACAAGATAATATCAAGAAAAATCAAACTAGCTGCAAATGTAGATTCTAACTGGGTTATTACTAGAAATTCCGATATATATCAGATTGCGAGCAAAATCTGTTAACATATAACTGCCTGTCTATATGATATTTCGTTTGTGAAGTGACAGCACTAACTCGAAAACGCAAGAAGGTCTATCGGTAAATTTTAGAACGGGATCTTTACACCTAACTTCAAGATATAATGTCTAATTTGGGAGTAAATCCGCCAAAGTGCATGTTGGTCATAAAATGTGTAGAAATTCCATTTTTTTATTAGTTGATCTTACAAAATTATAGTTTTCTTCGAATGAGTGATTTTATTTAAGCAAATGAAATTTTCAGCACTTATGCTTTGCTGTAAGTGACATTAAAGGACATTTATCACTGGGATGCAACCAGTGTGACCAAAATAATGTACTCTGACAAAGTGCTGAATTTATTTTCTTGCATTCATCTTAGTAACTAGTTATGGAGAATACTATTTTGTGTAGTCTGTTTAGGCAAGTCAATTTTTCTGTTCTTATTTCGTATATTTCTATATTTCAATCTAGGTTTTTTGCAATCTGCTTTTTATGTACATAGTACTTTGATTTAATCTAAAATCGTTCCATTTTTACAGTCCCTGCTTTTGGGGCATAAAGCTTATTTTTAGCGTTTATTCGTTTACTTTTACTCGGCAAAATGCACTTTTCGGATAAAATTGGGAAATCCCTGCCTCTGAGGAGCAATATGTCATGATATTCATTACATTATGTTTCCTTTTATTCTTGCTTGCCTTGTGTTTTTATCGTCGTTTTCAGTTTCTTGTTATTTTTATATTGCTTTTTCTTATATTATTCCTTATTTCTGCTTTAGCTTATGAGCGAAAGCAGAAATAAGCATTTTCCATTTTACACTTTTTATGACTAGTATTTATTTCTTGTAATTTTATTTTGGGTAAATTGTTATTTTTATAATTTTCAAAATTTTCTAATTGTGTTCTTATGTATTTTATATGTTTATAGCATCATGCCTTATTGCGAAAGGGATTTTTGAGTCATTTAAAATGTGTTGCTGTAATTCCCAGTTTGTACAAAGTTCTTAATTCTTTGGATTTTGCTAGTTAATCGCTGAAGAAATCTGTATCTTTATGATAATACTTCTAATTCAGATATGAAATCGCTTCGTTGTTTGCAAGTACTCATAATTGCAAGCAATTAGTTTCAATTATGAAGTTTAATAAAAGTCCAAAACCTCTATCTTACCCCTTGGATCAGATATATAAATAATTAGTGTCGACAAGATTTCCTCCAAGGAAAAAATAAATATTTAGAGTAAAGAATAGCAGGAAAAATGAGTTACCCGTTCTGTTGTCAATGCCATGATTTGTACTCTTTTAAATAAATTAATCTCTACTCATTTTTTCAGCCCCTTTGAGTTTCGTATGCCTAGAAATAATGAGGTCGTGGTGGTCTAGTGGTAAGTTGTCTGTCTTGGAGCCGAACGGTTTGAAACCTAGTGGCACTAAAGATCCGTCGTGTATTCACACGACGGATGTATACGTACGGATAGATACATTAGGCCCTTTGTACGTTAAATCATACGCAGGGGGTCAAACGTCCTAGCGCTGGCGTCGTGCCGAAGTTTGTAGACTGGGTGACAGCTCAGGTGTCGTCCTCGTCATCTGACTGTGGTTCAAAATTACGAGGTCCGTCCCAAAATAGTCCTCGTGTTGCTTCAAAAACGGGACTTTAATATAAGTAAACTAAGCCTAGATGTAATAATCGCATTTCAGAACACAAAGGGTAATTCAAAAAAGGTGTACTAAATACAAATGACCAGAACTTCCTTGTGAACCAAGACAGGTAAAAAATTTTATCATAATACTGATGGGCACTTACAGTTTTATTTGCGTACTGGATAATGGCCATATGTGACTTCTCTTGGTTATACGGGTAATATCCACGTGGTAGTACATATCACGCCAAATATTATAAAACATATCCGCAGCCATTAGTACGCGTTCGGTAATCACAAGCATGTTCATCATGTGTCTATCAAGGTCTTCTGAAATAAATTCTTGTGTCTTCATCTCATTGTGGTATATCTTAGACCTTTTCTTAAGCCCCCCAAACAGTGATCGAACTGAAAGTACGCATTGATAATAATTCACGTTGAAGTGAAATGGATTACTGCTCTGTGTGACCAAAGAAAGTCACAATGAGCAATTATTTCATACACAAACATATTCTGTATTGTATTCACACTTTTCTTCCTATCGTAGTTTGGAAGGCAGTGTTAACAATTTGTCATCGGCGTGATTTTTTTAAAATTACACTGCAGTTTCTTGAAATATATACGCACTGCTGAGAATTGAAAATGAAGCTTTGCCCTGTAGCTGATTCTATGAAATTATGTATATATATTTTCCAAGTTACAAATATTTTTATGCAACCAAAATTGTATATATTAATTTCATTTATTTCTTATTTTGGAGAAATTATTGAAGGTTTTTTCCATTTTTTTTTATGAATAGCCCTTCTAACCATTTATTTCATTCTTAAATTGTCGAGCCAAAGGCTAGTCTTCTCACTTTTTCAAGAAGCTCGATGATCTGGAAAATATTTCTCATATTTTCGTATCCATTTCATGAAATTGTAGAGTCTTACGAAACCGGCGTGTAAACGGCGGACTGCGTGTAACGGAAACTGTAAAGGATGCCACTGCAAGAGCGAAAAATTGCTCGCCGAATCTGGAAAAGATTGGCGATCCTGAATCGACCTGTAATGTTAAAAGACAGCACATTAAGATGAGCGATTATCTACGAAAACTCTTTCAGTATAGCTTTTCTTAGTCTTAATTTGCAAGGCATTCAATATACTATATTTTAGAAACAGAGAAATTGGATATGCCTCCCATTCTGTCAATGAAAATCTCTCAATTGATAAGTGATTGGACAAACTGCAAACAGAAGAAAACTATAGAGATTATATTTCGTTTCATATTTAAAAACCGGTAGAAATTTCTTTGATTTTTCTTTTACTTTGGCTAACAGATAATTAGTTTGGTACGAAGTTTAACGCTGAAATCGATAAGTCATTTTTACCGCTACATTAATGAAGCTCCTCAGGTGTTGAAGAAATTTTATATTACCAATAATAACCCAATAATATTTTTCTAAAATATTTGTATAAATATTTCTCTTCTGCGGCTAGCAAAATCCATAGCAATTAACATATAACGTTATTTCAATTTCCAAACGTAAACAAACGACGCGATTCTGTTTGACGATTTGGCCTTCTTTTCGATGAAATAAACATGAATCTCAATCGTTCTGCAAAATATAATCAAAAAAACAAAACAAAACGTATTCAATGCGCAAATAAATCAATTGAAGGTAGTATTTAAGGTATTCTTGAAGAAGGAAAAATAATTTTTTTCAACATGCCTAGCGTGCTGACTGGACTTAAAAATACAGTACGGTGGCCAAAATTGCATTTCTTTTGGATTATTATCTTCGAAATATAGTAATCTTGAAACTTTTTTTTCCTTTTGGAGTCCTTTTCAACGGTTAGAGCGATTATGTCCAGCTTGGCGAAAAAATCGCACTGTTTTAAGCCTTATCGATTTGTTTTCAAGATTCTCTTTATATATGTCGCAAGACTTATTTATCGTTTTTTGCACTTTTATAATTGTCTGTGTTAGTTTGATTTGAATGTTCAAATTGTCTTCTAATTGCTTACAAAATTAAGAAAAGTGCCTCTTTCAAGACCAAAAATATTTTCTGAGTTGTCTTAAGTTAAAGCATTTGAAGCAAATTTATGAAGCAAAACCATATATATATATTTTTCCTCCAAGAGGAACAACGTCCTTATCGTAGCGATAGAAGCGAGCAGAGTTTGCATATCAAAACCTCGAGGATTGCGTGGCATTCCTTCTGGATAATAGTGAGCATGCGGTAGAACCTCTTAGTGTTACAATAAACAATTTTTGCTCAATTGCTGTAACTGCTCCGAATTAATTCATTAAGTTGTTTCAACAGTAAGATCTCTCACTCCCACAGAAAAAAATATTGTTATTCCTGGAACAATGATCATTACGCCGGGCGTTCTTGTAACAGATTATCCAGAGATGTTCCGTGTAAATGTTTAAAGAGATCGTTAGGTAAGTGAAGATTTTATTTTATTTATATATATTTGATATAAATCCGGGTTTTATATAGTTTAATTTTATTGATCCTTTTCAATGTATTATTTCACTATAAGCCAAAATATATGGAGTGAAACGGTAGAAACAAACGATTATGCAAATCAAAATTTACTAACTTAACCAAGATTAGTGACAAACGTATTCCGCACCTGCTGATATGACATTTACATAAACATATGAAATTTACATTGCTGACTGACTGTTACGTAACTGATATCAGGTAGATAACTGATGAAGCAAAAAATAAGTAGCGGAACGAGGAAAATCCGTGCTTTTCATGTCTCCACTTGTGTTATTTATAGAAGCATAATTGTAGAAGCATAGAAGCAGACTCCTGCTTGCATCGCCTTGGCAGAGTAAATTTTTCCTCATATATTTAGGGAGAATATTTTTTAACTACACCGTGCAGTCTAGAGTTCCCTGTATGACAAGGAAATTTACTGTGCCATATACGAAGTAGGTCCACTGTGGCCTAGTGGTAGAGTGTCGGCTTCAGAGCCGGAGAAAGTTCGAAATAAAATTCCACTGAAAATCCACTGTGCATGTTGTACGTTAAATCACACGTAACGGATTCAAAGTCCTCCCTCTGGTGTGATGCGGAAGTTACAAGAATGGGATGCAAGCTCAGGTGTCGTCCTCATCATCTGACCACGGTTGAAAACTAAACTACTTATAATATGTAATGATACAGAAAGTATTGTAATCGTCAAAAATTTCGACTCCATGATGTTGATGAATCTTCAATTTTTTCATCTCCGAGCTCGATAAACCCAATTTTGGAATTACAGTAGAACAATTCGGAAAAATGTTCTTAGAATACTAAATGCAGTAGAGTATTTACTCTGTGTGCTTTGTGAACGCGTACGGAAAGAGCACGCTTCGATTCACACTGTACAATTGCAAACGAATTGTGAGTGAAAAGAACATTTCTGAGATTGTTTCTACTATTTTAAGGTGCTGTATTCATTTTTAAAGACTAATTTGAATACTTCTTTTAGGGTTAGGAATAAAAATTAGTTTTGTTTCTCATTTGCAATCATTGATTTTCTTTATTTTTTAGTAAAAGGTTTTCAGAAAATTAGAAACAATATACGTAATGATTATCCGAAATTTTAGAATTCTGGCGTTGGGATTACCGTGATTCTACTGTATGTCTGTCGGCCTATGTGCTTGTGAACACGATTACTTAAAAACGCAAAAACCATGATTGAGAAACTGGCACGTAATTTTAAAACGCGAATTGTAGATGTGTATTAAATCTTGAACCAAATCCGTCAAAAGGGTGACCAACTTTTGATCTTTGTTGTCACATCATGTAAACACGATAACTCAAAGCTGCGTTGACGTAGATGAATGAAGTTTGCATGCTCTTTTGTCCCCAAAAAATGTTCATCCCATTTTGCGCCAGATTTCCCGAACAAAAAGAATCCAATAAATATACGAGGTTTTCTTTATTAATATCATGAAACACAATTGCGCCATATTGTGTCACTTACGCGAAAGACCGGAGGAGGACACTCCCATTCACGAGCCTTGACATGACCTTAGAGAAGTGATGATGAACCTATGACACGCGTTGATTTTAATAAACTAATTAATGAAGTATATTTCATAATAAATATGTACTTATTTTATTCCTTGTTCTTTCAAATACTCATTGCAGATGCGCCACTCGGCATGGTGTCAACTGGTGCGGTAATTCTCGGTATCACTCCATTGATATCAATTTTTTTTGACGTCGTTCTTTACTTTTTGATCTTTACTTGCAAAAGCAAAAGTTTTAAAACAAAAAAGAAATGAAATTTTTATTTGAGGGTTTTAGGATTGAGGATTTCAAAAGTGAGAAAAATAAAAAAATGAGACAACTGTTAACAAATTTTCGTTTTTTTCTAAATTATTCGTGTCCTTCCTTACCACACCGTCTTCCTTCCAAGTGACGTCACTGACTTACAGACACACGGGCTAGTATTAAAAAAATAATGAATAAAATTTGACACACTTCTTAAAAGCTTCAATTTTGAGGCTTTGTCGCCTCCCTCCCTGCACCGATCAACTGGCCAAGGAGGCAAAATTAATTTCAGGTGAAACAATTAGCTATCTTCACTCTTGAAACCAGATAAGAAATGAAGGAAATTAAATTATAAGGGAACTGCGACAAAATATTGCAATGAATCTAATAAAATAAAAATACCAAAAGCTAATACACAAAGTTAACGTAGATAGGTTTATGGCGATTTCTACATACATCAAATTTTGACGGCGCATGGAGATTTTAAAGAAAGTCAGGCTAGATTCTTCGAAAAAACGTCATTATGTTTATGTCGCCAAGGAACATGATTTGAGCTACACGTAATTAAAGAGTGCGAAATTTTGATTTTATAAAGAAGTAACTGGCCTAGTGGTTGGTAATAAATTAGCTTAAAAGGCATGATAAAAAAATGTTGATATTCGCTTCTCTTTGCAAGGACTTCTTCAAGAACTCTTAATTAAAGAATATAGCTTACTGTCGTCCCATTTGTGTGCCTTAGTGGCATTAGTCGCATGATTCCCCACCCGCTACGGTGAGTTCCAGGATGTGGTTTCTTGGGGGATGGTGTCGGTTGGCTCTGCTATGGTGTGGGCTTCCAGTGGGTGCGTTCTGGAGGGTCAAGGCATGAATGCTCTACTTACACTGCAGATGCTGCTTTTGCCTGGTAGGATCTCAAAAGAAGAAAATGATTTCGTTCGTCGAGACACATCGCTAATTGTCAACTTGCCGCCCTCTGCCTTTTCACAGAGTAGCCATGTCTGTTCAAGAAACGTCAGCATTGCGCATGTGGAATGTTTGTTACGTATACAAAGTCTGTCCAAAGAGAAACCGAACTTTTAAAGTAGAGTTTTAATGCGTAATCTGTCATCCCCTTTATAATGATGTTGTGTAGTGTTGATCTGGAACTTGCACCTGCAGTTTTTCCGAAAAGGCTACTTAAATTCATCATTAGATCATGAGTGGTAAAGTGATGAAACATTCTTTGTGTCTGGCGATTATTTACTTTTCGAAAAGAGAAAAGCAACGAGTTTGTAAGAAATTTCGCATAAAATTGGCAAACTCATTCACTAAAGCATTGCAAGAAGCATTTGGACTTTTTCCCGTATCATTCAATACTATGATGGTACTAACATTTCAAATTTGGCTGGATATCCACAACTGACCATCCGAAATCTAGAAGACTTTTCACATTAATGGACGATATTCACGCCCAGAAAATTACTATTTTTATCCGAGCAAATCATCGTTTAAAACTCCATGATATTCCTCGAAATCTAGTCATCAGAAAACATTCATTTGAAACAATTTTGACTGATAATCTGCAGACGCAACGCACTTCAGGAAAATCTGCGCCCTATATCTTGACTCATTAGTGAAAAAGAAACGTATGTACCGCAGCTGATCAGGAAATGATGAATCGTACAAATGCGGACTAAAAACACAACGTAACCCTTCAGATTTCAGCCTCTCAACATTCTTTCGCTCAGAAATTTGAACGCCCTCTCTCTGGTGCGGTGAGGAAGTTTGGAGAGGAGATTGCTAGCTTAGGTGTCGTTGTCCTCATCAGACTCAGATAAAAATTCGGATGTCCGTTCCGAAATAGCCCTCGTATTGCTTCAAAACGGGACATTAATTAAACTAAACTAAAACTCACAAATTTGAAATTTACCTTAAAAATTGGAGATTTACAATAATAGAGAATAGAAAAGAAATGTTCTGCGAAACTTACAAAGATTTCCAAGAAAGGATTACTAGCAACCATTCTAACAAAGGAAGACACGTTGGAAGCGTTTTATAAAAGATAAGAAAACTATTTTAAAAGAGATGTCTCTTTAAAACATGCACTTAAGAATTGTTGATTTATTTTAAAAATTAAGTTTCTGTTTAATCAGAAAACGTACATTTATTTTGAATATGTAAAACAAGAATATCATATTCGGCCCATAGCACATTTTTCGTGATCTTATTTTTCTTGCAAATTATATTTAACAGTGTATTAGAAGTAAATTTTAGTAACTTACAATTAAATATATGGAATTTCAAAACATGCATGATTATTCTCTGAAAGTTCGATCAATTTATATTTTGTAAACAAACATGCTAAACTTTATAAACTATCTAATTCTGATATATTTAAATTTCTATATAAAAGTATATGATTTGAAAAGTTTGAGAATTAAATATGAAAAAAATATGTTAGTTTGTGAAAAAGTTCAATCTCTAGAGTTTGATGAATCTCTGCGCTTTTCACCTCCCCAAGTCTACAAACGCTATTCCAAAAGCTATGCCTGTCTCTCAGTCAACATTAACTTCATTACGATAACTCGAACACACAGCAAATTATATGGGACGTAAGGACACATATAATTTGCTTTGCGGCCCATCCATACCCATGCTCTCTGCATGCATCGTATCAAATTTAACTCTTTATGGAAGGCATAAGTTTTTGCTAGTAATTTTTTTAACAGGATTAGCCTTTTATAAATATAGCTGGGTCCTCTACTAACTTGTGAATTTTTTCCACCATTGGTACTAATCACAGCGTTCGTTTTAGAATTACTGCTTATCCTCAAATCTGTCCAAACATCCGAGACAAGCTTTCTTAGTCGCAAAATGAAAATTACCTTACAGCGTCCAAACCGTCATTGCAGGATAAATCATAGTCCCGGAATGTGACAAAGTACTTTTGCAAAAAACATTCGTGATTTTTTTCATTCTTCTCTAAATATCTGCAAGAAAGTGCCAGGCGTTTTTAATATTAATATTGCTAATCTCTGCGAAAGAAAATAATAAGTTTGAGTGGAATATGAATTTGCAACAGCACAAGAAACCAGATGCTTAGGAAACAACATTGGAAGTCGTTAGCGGAATGGCAGCTACGATAATAGTATGAAGCACGCAGTATAAACAACAAAAATCTGAATTACTTAAAATAAGTGGTCACAGAATTTCCATCAGAGTCGATATACTATTCGTATGTTGTTATTCATGAAACTGGGCTGTTGTGCAATTTTAATTTTGTATTCCAATCGATATTTCTCGTGCATTTTATTTTGTGTACCCTTTTCTTTTAATTACGTCACTGACAAAGAGTCTCCTGTAGTGAATCACCTTTTATTTCCAACCCCATGTTCTATGGCGAAAATGATTTGTATCAGTAAGCCTGACATACATTTTTATTTTTTCCAGATATTTTTAAGACGCCCTGTATAAATAAACACTCTTTTAGAAAAGTTAAGCATGATTTGTAAAATGCGGAGTTCATGTTTGCGCGATGGTTCAAAAACATTTGTGGATTTTCCACAAATTGTTTTCCTTTAAACTTAAATTTTAGCTTGAGTATTAAGTTTATTTCGAACATTTATGCAATATAACTGTTCGAAAAAAGACGGAGAAAGATTATGCAAATATTTTACTCATTCTTGCATCGCGTTTATACAGCTTAAATATTCTAATGATTTCATATTGAACACTTAAATGTCTTATAGAACTTTTCTAAACTCTTGATATTCGTTAGCCAGAACGAAACGAGCGACCCGAATGCAAAACTATAGGCAGGACCAGGCGCATATACTTTGAATATTGTTAAGAAATTTTAGATTCAAATATTTCAAATTAAAATTTCCGACTCTCAATCTAGGATGTTATTTTAATTTGTTAATTTTTGTTAAATTGATACAATTTCAATAACTAGTCAATCATGTTACAAAATTCTGTTTCGGAATAAATGTGAAACTACAATGCACTACATTCATCAATTAAAAATTGGGCAATTATTTCAGAGTTAACGCCCATATGATGCATATTCGAAAGACTGACAAATTTTTTAAGAAATAATTTTGTAAGTATTGTGTAAACAAATTTTCCTGAGAAACATAATGCGATGATTTTCGAAATATATTTTATACATAAAGTTGATATCAAACTAAATATTTAAAAGCAAACATATAAATTATTTGTACAAGTTTCTGCCACTGTTTTAATAAGAAATTCCTTTTTTAAATTATTTTAACTTTACTATTGCAAGAATCTCCATCAATCTCCATTTTATGTTTCTTTAATTGCAAGAATTTCCATCTATCTACTCTACGGCTTAGATTTTTTTTCTCCAAGCTGGTAAACGAAAATTACAGTTAAATGCGAAATAAAAGCTCAGTGATACGTTTACTCTTAATGTCTGATACGATATGGTATTAAGATTAATTTGATACTAGATTTTGCTGTATCAGGTACAAGTTGATACTGATATTCGTTCGTACCTTATACATGTAGGATTTGTCTCTGTAAAGACTGAAATCCCACTTTTAACCATTTAAGGGTGTTAGCTGGATGGGTTTGTTTGGTTTTATGTGAAGAGATTAAATAATGAGGAAACTTCAGTTAAAATAATTTTGATTTATTTACCAATTAAAGGGCAAGTTTTACAGGGGAGATCATACAAAGAGAAAGAATTTAACATAAAAATTGGACGGTTACATGGCGTTTTACTTATTGAAACTGAATCGACTATACTTAACGATAGACAATAATTGGGGTAGTTAAATCATAAAGAGATTAATCGTTAGGTTTTTAGCAGTTAGCTCAACTAAATCATTTCGAGAGGGAGAGAAAAGAGGAATTAGTACATTATCAGGTTCTCGCCATTTTCTTAAATTGCGCTTGCGGTGAGACTTTTACTGCATCCTCCCCTAGCAAGAGGGAAAGAGATCTGAACAGAAAATTGCTGCTTGCTAGTTTTATTCGATCAGGAGGGCGCTGATCGAAAATGTACCGTGAATGTGACCTCTGGCGCCATCTATCGTACAAGCTCAGATTCATTTTTTAGCAATTATTTCTAACTTACGGTTTCTATTAAGATCAGTTCCACATACATTTACCTTATACAGCCGGTTATCGATCCCTTCTTCGTCGGAACATAATTGGATATTCGGCAATCGGGTACTGATTCAGGATTTCTGCCTTGGCGACACTGTTAGCATGCGTTATGTACTTCTTTTAATTACCTATATAAAATGTTTCTTACCATGACCTAGAATAAAATGATTTCTAACTCACTTTTAACCTTTTCTTTTAATACTTATTAAGTATACAATATTAATGGGAATTTTAATGAATAAAAAAATGCATTTTGTTTTAAACATTTTTTTATTCGAAACAAATAAATAACTGAAACAACAGAATTATTATTAGTAAAATAAATTGAACTTCGAACATGAATATAATTTTCAGAACATAACTATTTAAAAGACATTTTAAAACATAAAGTATTTACATTTTTAAGTCTAAATATATTCAAATGAAATACTTTAAAACAAAATGAAAATTTAACCCGCGATTTCGAGCGTTCTTGGCACAGATTCGAGGACGTGCGTCGGGCTTCGTAGGCCCGAAGTCCTGTTTTTTTTAACAAATATCTCAGAAAATTGCATTTATTTAAGTAGAAAACATTTTTTGCATTAATATACACCATATAAAATATTAAAGAACAATTTGCAGATAAATATCTTTGGGGAGTGCATTAAAATAAAGAAGACCGGTTAATGCTTATGCTTCCGAGGTATTTAGGAGAATAGCGTGGCTTCCCAGTCAAAAATTAACCTGTAATCGCATGGATATAAATATTGTTGCAATCCACAATAATTAATATTATTATCTTATCCATAAGCATGTCCAAGAATTTTGAGCCGATGTTGCGGGTAAAAATTCTTAAATTTTTTTCGTGTTTTTTTTTCACACCATTTGATAAATCCAGCTTTGTAACCATTTTCTGTTTCCAGCAGAATTGTTTAATCCCAACAGTCTTCTAAACAATCTGTGAATTCACAAATATCCGATTCATTGTCCTTTTTAGGATTCGGCTGATGATCACTATCTATTCGTCAATAATAACTTTATTTTCTTCATAGATCGATTAATAATTAGTTGATAGTGCAGTTAAAACTTTTTCCAATTTTTACATTTCTTTCTCAAATAGCGATATAGTGTCTCTATTTATCTGTTCTCCTCTGCAATCCTACAAACATACGAGAGTGCGCGCACGGGGCATCCAAGGCCCGATAATGTTTTCTGAGATAAGAAATGAGAAAAAATTCTGGAAATTCCTACACTCAGCAAGTAAATGACATTGAATACAGATATTGTGAATCTGGTACTCTTTCACCTCTTTTTTGACATTTTTCTTCCTATCGTAGTTTGAAGGCAGTTTTAGGCATTTAGAATCGGTGCAATTTTTTTAATTACCCTGTCCAAGATTCCATGTACACTTGCAGCAAGTGCGACTTTTCTTGATATTAGCTTGTCATGAAAAACTTGATTCGACAACTTTACAGCAAACTTCGTGCAAAGTAACAAAGTATAATCGACCAACAGACTTGCAAAACAAGTTTGCTGTGAAGTTGTTATGATAAACTTTACACCCCAATTCCAAAACAAGCTTGCTGCAAAGTTGATACAGCACACTTACACACCACCACCTGGATATGTATATATCTGATTTCGATCTCTGTTTTTTTTAAAAAAATCAGATTTTTAATAGCCTCTCCTAGACCTCCTTCTTTTTATTAGTTCAATAAATCACTGAGAATTTGTAAAAACTAACTTTGTCTTTTTATTAAAAAAATTAAAAATTCTAAATCTTTTTACTAAATATTCAACTCGCACTTTAAGAAAACTATATATCTCCTTTTTCTTAAAGTTGAAATTTTAACGTTCATAAATAATATTATACCCAAAACACAATCAATGTTTTGGAAAAATAATAACTTATATTTTGTCCTATATTTTTAAATGTAATTACTTTTGAATCCTAGTATCATAATTTATTCTGCTAGCAAAACGTAGTTATTAGAGAAACTCGCTCTCTCTTTGAATTCAAATCCTATTCTCTTCTCAGAATTTAAAAAATTAATGAAATCAAGAAAACAGTTTAAGATAAAACGTGTAGAGGCACGATATATCAGCGCAATCTATCTTCTCCTGTCAGAGTCCCGCTGGCTGAGTGACTAAGGCAACTGGCTGTTTGTCTGTGTACTCTGATTTTGCTATAATTTGCAATGAGTTTCATGCGACAAATTTGTGGCAAGTTTGACGCGTGGTGAATAACCTGTTTGCGTTAACTTCCTGCAGTCTTGTTGTGAACTTGCGGTCTTTCCATGTCAAACTTGTTGCAAGCATCCAGATCAAGATTGCTGCAAACTTGTTACAAACTAAAATTGCTATATTTAGAAGTTTTTTGAAAAATAAACACATAGCTGAAAATTGAAAATAAGGCTTTGACATGTAGTTGATTCTATGAAACAATGTATATATTTTACAAGTTATAAGTAACTTTAGACAACAAAATGAATTGCAAGTTTTTTTATTTCTTATTATAGACAGATTATGTAAGGTTTTTTAAAATTATTTTTTCATCAATAGAACTTCTAACCATTCAATTTAATTTTCATAATTTTGCGCTAAAAGCTGCTCTTCTCCCGTTCTCAAGAAGTTCGATGATCTGGAAGATTTTTTACATATTTTCGTATCCATTTCACGAAATTGTAGATTCTTACGAAGCCTGCGGGTAAATCAGGACTGCATGTTATGGAAACTGTAAACGATGCCACTCCAAGAGCAAAATATTGATCGACAAATTTGGTGAAGATTGGCGATCTTGAATCACCCTGCATTGTTAAAAGAAATCGTAGTAAGATGAGCGATTAACCACGGAAACTCATTCACTATGGGTTTTCCTTTTCTTAATCTACAAGTCATTTCTCTATGATTTGTTTTAAAATAGCCAAACTGGATATGCCTCTCAGTTTGTCAATGAGAAGCTCTCCGCTGATAAAATACTGACTTGAGGAACAAACTGCAAACTAATTTGATTGATCAAACAGCATTAAGTTGATAACTAGTTACCATTAGAGATTATATTTCACTTCAAATTTAAATTTGTTAGAAATTACTGTTTCTAGAGAAGTTCTTTTTAATTTATATATTTTGGTTATAAACCCCTGTTTTATATAATTTAATTTTCTTGATCCCCTTCAAAGTATTACTTCATTATAAGACGGAAAATGTGGAACGAAATGACAAGAACAAACGACGATGCAAATCATAATTTACTGACTTAACTAGGATTAGTGACAAACGTATTCCGCTCCTGCTGACATCCGGTACATAACAGAGGAAGCAAAAAGTAAGTAGCAAGGCGGGGAAGAACCGAGCTTCGCAATTCTTAACTTCTCACAAGGTTATTAGCTGATTCCTTCTTGTAACGCCTTCACATAATAAAATATTCCTCATTTAATTACAGATATTTTTAACTAGGCCAAATAGTCGAGAGTTCAAGCCTGAGGACCCGCTTTACACGTGGGTTGTAGCACGTTTAATTCATTTGGGTTAAAAGCCCTCTTGTTTGTGTGTTGCTAGGTTAAGAAGGGAGTACCGGCCCAGGTGTCTTCCTCTTATTCTATTTGCGATTCAAAAGCTCGATAGCCGTTTCATTAGAACCGTGCTATAGGTTTGAAACGAGACATTAACCTTATGAACGAAACCATTATAAAGAATATGACAATCGATATTGTATGTGAAGGTTAAATTTTGCCTTCTTGAAAGAACAGTTTTTCGAGTCGGTGTGCTTCGAAGGAAATACATAAAGACATAAACTGTGCGATTTTGAGTCTTTCAGATTTATTATTAGGTAGCTTCCTTATGGGAAGTTTATCTATTGAATGGTTCTCATGACACGACTTCTAGAATGATGTCGTAATGCCAGCTGAGGTGTCGTTCTCTTCATTTGTTGTTATGAAGCCTCAGATCTTCATCGTTCATGACCCCTAAAACCCAAAACCACCCCTCGTTCAAATGTTATATATAAGTATAAAATTTCCGTAAGTTATCTTGTGAACATAATAACTAGGGTAAATTTGATTAGATTTTAACGGGCAAGGGATAAATTGTTAAGACGAGGATAACATCGTAGTGAGTTCGTAGATGGGTTAGCCAGTTCAAAGAGTGTGTACAAGGTAGTGGGTTTAAATTTTCATTTAACCATGATTCCTTTACGATTGAAGATGAAAAGCCAATTCAAATTAGACAAATTTTTGCCTTATCATGAGGAACAACTTTTGTATTGAAAGTTTTTGATAGCTGCAATTGCTTTGAAGTTATGAATTGAAAAGCGATGCTCCCCTCTCCCTCTAAATTAAACTGCCTTTTAACCTATACATATTACACCTTGTTGGAAAGCTCTTGTCATTTGCAGTTTTCTACCCTCTTTGATTCTTGCATCCCTATTTCTGTTGAAAATAGATAACGAAATGTTCTTTTCTTTATGTCTCTATACAAGAGGAATCTGCCTTTGCCTTCTGGATTGCCGACTGGGATTTTTTTATCTTTAAATAGTCGCAATGTTTATCGTGGATGTAAATTTTTGTATGATATGTTCAACCACTTTTCATAAGTTTTCCCATATAATATTTAAATCCTAATGAGAATGAACATTAGTATTTTTTAAAGAAAAATTCAGATTGTAATGCGTTGAAAACAGCTAGTAGCTGAAGATTGCATGCGTATGTATTCGATAATGCGACTAAGAAATTATTAAAACCTGATTCTGCAAAAGATTCGCCATGCCTGTGGTCCTGGTGCACATTAAATATTACACCAAGGGACAAAACCCTTCCCTCTTAAGAGAGGTAATGCCAGCTGAGGTGTCGTTCTCTTCATTTGAATACGGTTCCAATTCAAGTAATATTTCCCAAAAAGCCTTCGTGTTGCTTCAGAACCGAATATTATTAACTCTAAACTAAACCCAATTACGTTAGGTGATTGCGGTTGAAAATGAAGAGATCTTGGTTAAAAATGCTTTGTGTTGCTTCGAAACAGAATGATATTAAAACTAAACCAAATGAGTTTAGGTGACCGTATTTGAAAATGATGAGGTCTTTTTCAAAACAGACCTTGTGTTGCTTCAGAACGGATTGTTATTAAAACTAAACTAAACCAAATGAGTTTAGGTGACTGTGTTTGGAAATGAGGTCTTTTTCAAAACATCCCTTGTGTTACTTCAAAACAGAATGTTATTAAAACTAAACTAAACCAAATGGGTTTAGGTGACAGCGTTTGGAAATGAGGAGGTCTTTTTCAAAACAGCCCTTGTGTTACTTCAAAACGGAATGTTATTTAAAACTAAACTAAACCAAATGAATTTAGGTGACCGTGTTTGAAAATGATGAGGTCTTTTTCAAAACAGACCTTGTGTTGCTTCAGAACGGAATTTCGATATAAGTAATCTAAACCAAACGGGCTCAGGTGTCCTCCTCGTCATATGCTCAAGTTTGAAATTCGTTCGATCTGTCCATAAACACTTGTTTTATGGTTCGAAACGAAATGCCAAATGAAAATAAATCAGACATTGAAGATCGTATCTTCTTTTCCAACCGATTTGAAAAATCGATTTTAAATTGTTCATATGAAGCAGATACTGAAATCCTAACCTAGGAAACATACCTTGAAGTGGTTCTGAAACATTTTTATTGTATATGGCTCCTAAATAAAAACAGCCATCCGAATGGCTAATGTAAGTAAGAGTAAAATAGAATATTTCTCTGTAAAAGTAACAATTTTTTTTCTTTAAATTGTATCATAAACCTTTTGCATCTTGTTGTACTATCTCTAGGAGATATTAACACATATCTAAATTGCTACTCAAAATCTTATATATCTTATAGGAAATTGCTTGAATTTCAAAACTCTTACGAAATGTTTTGAGCATTGAAGAGTACGGGAGCCTAGTTGTAATGTTTCGTTTTCAAGATACAAAGATCTTTGGTTGGAGACCCGATTCCAGTGAAGACCTGCTGTGGTGTACGGCAAAAATGAAGTCGATGGCCAAATGCCTTTATGTAAGTGTGGTCTGGAAGCCTTGATAGCAGAATACTGGTGCAGTCATTGTTCTCTTCGTTTGACCACGGTTCAAAATTACGAGGTTCGCAAAAAATGATTATCGCTTTGCTTCAGAAAAGGGATATTATTATAAATAGCCTAAAGAACGTGCTTAGAGGTATTTCAAATTCAACATTAGTTACATAAAATGAAAGGTTTAAAATGCATGCGTGTCTGAGAAACTGAGATTTTTGTATGCATTCATTACTTTATTTCCGGGGGAGAAAACGTGGGATGAGACATGTTTCCGTTTACACGACAGCTTGGAGGAAACTAATTGATCATCGACACTTACAGAATTAATCTTACGCAAAATTTGCGTGACTGTACGCACATTTTCTATTAAACGTTGACGTGATTTTTAAACAAAAAAAAACAATCTTTCATTTAAAGAAAAAGGCTTCCTTATAAATATGATTTGTATATATTAGTTTACCAAAACATTCTGAAGATATCTTTGTAAAGTACCAAGAATGACATTTCAGGATTGTACAATGTACATGTCGTTATCCAAATAACATCTTCTGTGTGAACATCAGGAATTACTTACAGCGAGGGTTTCTGAATACGCGCGTATTAGATTGCAATTACCCAAACCACGCTCTTCAAAGAAAATCTTGATCAATCAAAGAACTACTGATGACAACATAGCAGGAATCTTGACAGAATGTTTTATAAAGATTGCAGGCCACTGTCACTACAAGCACAACCTTGCGGTGAAATTTTGTTCTGCACAGTTAATCACGTAACTTTTTGGTGCACTTATGGAGTAAAAGAAACTATCGTTGATTGCAAAAAATACTTCATAAATGCGTTGCACAGAAGTCAAAATCGCGTCCAGCAATATTAACCATCTCTGGAAATAATAAATATAAAAAATCTTTAAAAAAAACGCTTTTACCAATTCATGAAAAAAGAATAATAATTTTTCTCTAAAATCTTTAGGTCAGAACAAAAATCGTAAAAGCGCGAGGCGCTGGTTTTATATCCTTCTCCTATTGTTTTCAGCGCCTCACGCTTTTACGATTTTTGTTTTTTTGAACTTGAATTTGTGTTTGTGTTATGGGATTTGAAGCAACAAAGGCTATTATCCCGATTTTTGTTTTTGATCTCCAGAGTTTTGAGAAAAAGTTATTATTTTTCTTTTTTTAATGCATTGCTAAAACCGTTTTATTTTAAAGTTTTTTTTTATATTTATTATTTTCTAGATTTTAGTCTTTACTTTATATCATATTTCAGCATTATAAATATTTTGGTATTTTAAAATCAATTTTTCATGAACTAATTCGAACAATTATTTTATTGAAGAGAGCTCTGAAATATTGCATTGTCAACAAAACCCAATGAATATCAAAATTTTCAGAACTCTAGAGCGTTAAGAACTGTGTGAAAAATCGATCAAAAATTCTGACGTTACAAAAAATATTTCGTACTTAAATACACTTTTCTTCATCTAATTCCAGCAATAATTTCTTTATAAAGATCTATAATAGGATATATTTATATTTATTTTTATTGAAACATTTAAATTACAGTATAAGGTATGTTGTTCTCAAAACATACTGTAGATGGCGCCCCTGAACCCTAGCGAGTGCAAATGTAATTTTGAGAATTTTTTTTTAAAATATTGAATAAAATTATTAAAATATTGCATTGCAATCAAGTCCCAACAAATATGCAAAATTTCAGAAGCATTAAGAAGTGAGTGAAAAATCGATCAGAAAAATCCAACCTTACATACAAACTTTAAACATTTCGAACTTATTAAAAGCGTTTAAAAATACGTTAAGTATACTGCCCTCTTAATCTTAAAAGGCGTGTCTCAATTTTCAGATTTTTCCTACTTACTAATATTTGTAAGCATCTCACAAACATTACATTTTTTCTTTAGTGGTTTTCTACTATTTCTTAAGAAGACATAGCCTTTTTGCTTAGAAATAGTATCTGGCAGCTCACAGATAACTACTAAGAAGCAAAAATCTGAAAATTTTTAAAAATTGAGATACGCGTTTCAAGCTTACAAGGGCAATAGAGTGGAAACTAAGAAGGTATGGGAAAAGATGGACAAAATGTTAAGTGCAAAGATTTTCATTACTGTTTAATAAGTAAGTTTGATATAGTTATTCTTTTAAAATCCTGGAGATATTCACTTGAGAACGCAACTTTTAAAATTTTTCACAGTAAGGAGCGCAAAGTTTTTCATTGCTTCTCAAAAAGTATCCTTTCCTACATTTGGATCAATATCCATTGCAAGATTAGACAGTTTCTGTGCGTTTTTCCAACAATTCTTTTAACTTGTATTAAATTAAAGTCAATTATCCTCTTCCCTGCCACTTCTTTAATAGTCGACAGGTGTTACAAGATCATCCAATTCTTCATAAAGGGGTCTATTTTTGTATCCCCGGTTGGATTGGGAGACGTCAATTTCCCGTTGTTAACGTGCGGAAAAAATGACGTCTCCCAACCCAACCGGGGGTACCAGAATAGACACGTTAGTCTTTCTCTTATGCTCATTCTCCTTTAATTCTTCGACTTTTTCTCATTTCATGTCTGAAAATCCTTGGACTCCATTTGCTTTCGCAATTTCTTACGAATTCTTTGGCTTCATTGCCTTTATGTCAATGCGGTCCACGCTCTGCAAAGTATCATCGTATGAATGAAATTTCAGCGTCTGGGAAATTAAATGAAACAAATAATATAACGATTATGTACAAAACTGAGTTCTGCAAGCCTCGCTCTGTAAGGGCTTATTGTATTATATTCAGATGCAAATTTCACTGTGTAGATAGTTTGGCAAAAACTTCAAACCTCGATTTATCAAAACTACGACTTCTAAATCCGGTGGCCTTGTTGACAGAAATTATGAGCAGATGGCCCAAAAGGGTGAAACGTTGTTTTGCCCAAATCTCAAAAATTTTGATAGTACTTAAGTTGGAGTAAAAGCTTTTGGGTTTTTATAATGCAAAACCCAGATTAGGCCATGCTGCGACAATTACTTAGTGTAAAAAAATAGTGATTAATTATTATCAAGATAAAGAATAGTACTGAATAAATTTAATGCTGAATTTTATAAATTGCATTTAACCAGAATACATTTATTGAGGCAAATTTATAGTTCAATGTAAAGCTCAACGACTGCAACGGTTGGGGTTAAATCGGTTTGAAGAAAATTTAATAAAAGTAATAGAAAAATGTGCTTATGTTTCTTTATGTCTTCTAATAATTAAAGATATACGTCTTTAGGCGCGTTGAAGATGAAATTTTCGATATGTAAAGTGCAGGGGCACGATTCATTCATGGAGACGTCGAGGAAAACTCAATTCCGTAATACAACATTTGCAAGTATTGACTATTGGCTAAAATTGCATCTCAAAATCTTAAAGATGAGCGTGAGATAATTTTCTGCATGTATACAATTTGTATTTGTGCATTTGATATGTGATCAGATATTTTTATTTTTTTGCTTCTTTTTTCTTCTTTCTCTCTTTTTTATATTGTAGAATTCTGTTTAGTATTATCAAAATTATTATTAATTTGCCTCTCACTATTTTCCTTTATTTTTCAAATTGTCATTTATTTTCTGTTTTTAAAAAAGTATTGCACTATTTTAATGAAAATACAGTTCAGAGTTCATTTAATTCCGTTTTTACAGCGTTTGTTTGCTAAATTTCTTTTCATTATTAATGAAATGTATTCTCTTCATCTGTGCATCCTCGGCACTTGAACTAGTCTATCAGTAATTTTGTTCTTCGAACTTTAATAAAGGTGACGATTTCATACCCATTAAACCGTTCAGTAGCCATAAGAGTTACAGGATGAATTTTCGAAAACGCTGTAAAATCCACGGCGACCAAAAAAGGTTAATATTTCTTTTGTCCATGATTGCTCCAAGAAAAGAGGACCAAAGTGTGCTTAAAACGGAAAAACACTGTTTTAATATTTTGGCTCTTCAGCATATCTTACAACACCAGCCTCTCATCCCCCGTACCTGACCGCCCGTGAGAGTGAAATGCCTTTCGTCCGGTCATTCAATCAACTTCGGAGCTGTGCAATATGCCAGTCCAAATATAAAAGATCTTTTCTGGCAGGTATATGAAGTTGTATCAAGAGGATCATTATACATCCAAAGTCTGGAATCGTATGTGTTATGTTAGCTCTATAACACCGAAAGAGGCGGTCCCACGCGATCTAAACATAACTCCTTAGCACCGACGAAGGCCGGTATGAGGCGTTTGGCTTCTTTTGTGGGGTGGTTCTGAAATCGCTTAGGATATAAGCGCGGAAGGGGCTCCATATAGCAGGGGTGAGGTAAATGATCACCCAGGCTGCGAGAGTCCAATTCATATCTCTTAATGCCAAAATTCCCGGTTTTAAAAGGGCTAGAAGAAAAACGTCACCTAGGGATTAAAGAGTTAAACATACAGGAACCGTTATTACCCATTAAATACAGAAAGTTCCATTCCTATGCTCACATTTTAGTTCAAAATTTGTTTATTTTGGGTTCTTTACTTGCCTTTCCATTTTTGCTAGAAAGTCAATAACCCTTTATATTAAAATTATTCAAATTTCGAGTTAACAGGATGAAGTTTATTTTCATTCCTCTGATATTGTGAATTTTCATTTCTCTCTTTTTGAGTTTCGTGCTTCGAAGTGCTTAATGGTATTCATCAATTTGTTTGAATACTATTAATTCATTTTTCCAATAGTGCCGAACAAAATCCCGTAAGTTATTAACGTGCCAAGACTTGCAATTAGAAGGGATCTGTCAAACACGTAAATTTTCCATAAACTCAGGCTCTCGTGCTGTTTCCAAATTTCTTCTAAGTCGCATTTTACATCTTTTTTGGTTTTGGGAATTCGAGAAGAAAAGCACTGCATTGTTACCTTCGCTTTTTCGTTAGCCAGAGAAGCTGAAATCATTATCAGCGCGTGATGTAAAAAACAAATTATCGCAGAAAACAGTTGTGAATAAACAAAGTTGGGTAAGTTGTCTCTTTCGAATGCTAATATGTATCCCGCTCTAAACAATCCAGTCATCGCAGCTAAGATTACCAGGAAAACAGGAAAAGAAAAGACTTCTTCCAAACAATTCATTATTTTTGAGATATTCTTGAAAACATACATTTGATGACCGAAATCCTGAAGTGAAAAATTCCTATTCGGTAGGTTAAGAAGATGGCCGTATTCAAATCCAGCTAATATGCAGACGAAACTGTAGAAGACGGTGCATAAAGAAAATAGCAACCTTCCAGTCATGTAGAGTAAAGAGGATGTAATTTTGAACACCATAACACAGCCGGCTATGTTTAAGAACTTGTTAACTGTATTATTTTCACAGAAATTGTTTTTCACGATTATCGTCGGTTTGCTTCCTTGAAAATTTAGCATAACGCTTTCATATACTGCCAATGTCATTACAGAACCCAAGAATGCAATCAGTAAATACTTCACCAAAATTATGTTTTTCCTTGGAATGCTTTTGAAAGTTTCATCTATATTTCTTGTTAATTGCAGCATTCGTTTTCGGCTTCTGCGGACAGATATATAAAGCATCATTGTCAGCAAGATCAAAACGAAGCGGGAAGTTGCTCTTCTTTTATCATGCAATATTATGCACCAAACAGTCTGTGTTAAAAGGACGAAGGAAAGGAGGAAAGCAAAATATTTTGGATAGTTCCCAAAACACGAAATTATTTTTTGATGTTTTCTCTGAAAAGGTTTTTTTCTGCTTCTTGTAGGATTAGGCACTTCGATCCCAACTAGATAAAAAAGAATAAATACCAACTGGAATTCATCCATCAGATGATATCTCTCTGACTTGCCCTCTTTTGATTTTTTCTTATATACGGCAATATGCTTAATCCCTTCATCCATCTTAATTTCGGACATTCTCCTGAAATTTTCCTGGTTCATTTTGGGTTTTGCCGATAACACTTTTTTCACATAAGCTTCCTTAAACCTTAAAATAGAAAGCAAATCTTGTTAGCAATCAGACATTTCTCATATAGGGTATATTCCTCGACCAGAGCAAGTCAAAAATAATGTTGTAATATATTCATTCATGAAACTATTTTCAGATAGAGAATGAAAATTATATTTGTAGAATTCCATGTTAGACGAAAGTCAGTTTGAATTCATCCTTGAACTCTCCTAGAAGAAAGGATAAAGCGGATTTTCGGATTCTAATGAAATTATTATAACCATATGATAGAAATGAAGTAGTTTTAATTTCAAAGATACACCAACTGTTTTCAGTCTGGTAAACCTTTAATCCTTTCGATACGGAATTAAATTCGTCATTCGTAACTTTTGTAATACAAGCACATAACGAGTCTCAGCCGTCAATGTACCCAAATGGATAAAATCTAGGTTGCAGATGCTTTTGAAATATATAATGGTCCTCGATTTGTTATGCTTGTGTTTGGAGACTAAACAATATTTCTATTAAAGCTATGAGGTACCTCTGATAAAAAAGCGTCTGAGTTATGTCTCAACTTTCAATTAGATGTTTGATTTCGAAATAGTTTGTTTCTGCTAGTCATTATTTGTCATTTTTGATTTAACGTAAATGGAAATTCTTTATGCCTCAATTTGCTACCTCCTCAATTACTTAGTAAGAATTAAGTAATTAATGTGAATATAGATTTATATGCGAGTCCTTTATTATTGCTTCTGTTCTGAAGCATTACACGCTTCAATTAGTGTAACGATGAGTGTGCCCTGAAGCATTTTCTCTAAAATAAATTTAATCAATTCCGTGTAAAACCTTTATATATTCGAAAAGTACTAGTAAGTTGTTACAATTCATGTATAATCCAATAGGTTTTTTTTAAAAAATAAAAGCAATGATTGATTATATTGATTTCATATATATCTTAAGACTTCTTTTTTATTTCAACATTAGCAATAACATTTTATATAACCATTCTGCTCTGATACCTTTAATGGCATAATATGAATTCAGGAGAAAATTATTTATTTTTGAGGAAAAAAGAACACCAGAGCAATCATTCTTTAGACTTTTTTAACAGCAAAAGTATAATTCATAATACGAAATAATTCATAAATTTTATCTTTGCATTATTTTTCACTTTATTTTATATGAAGAAGCGAAGGAGAAACTATAGTAAAACTTCGATTAACCGTCACTCGTTTAACCGTCAGTTTATTTCGTCGCCGTTTCATCATCTCCTAAAAATTAACGTATATGTATAGTATTAAAATACAATTCTGTACAATTCTACTCTTGTATAGAAGTTCATGTTGAACGTTTTGCAAAATTAGATACAATGTGTATGTATTATTCACTTTAAAAGGATTTTATTTTCACTTTTCGTCACAAAACAGCAGTGAAATCACGTTACTGCACATAATCATTGAGAGATTTCTGTTATCCGTCACAGCCCTGGTCCAGTCGGTGACTGTTAATCCATGTTTTATTGTACTGCAATCGTAATAAAATTCTACATTGAAACATCGATGACTTTAAAACCTCCCCAATAGGAAGACAAAACGTTTTAGAATTATGCCTGTCATCTTTTATCTCTATGAGAACATGATAAATAAAAAAAGCAACGAACTAAACAGATAAAACCGGGTTTGCAATGTTTTCACCAAGCAAATTTGTTTCAAATTCAGTTTGCAATGATTTCTATCAAATTTTGGACGAAATCTGCCAATTCAAGAGCATATGAACACAGCAAATCAAAAACATAATGAGGAAGATGCATGAAATGTGGCATACAGTTTCCCAGACAGCAACTTTAGCTTGTAGAAATCTTGATGTGAAAGCTTGCAGAAAGTTTGATACGGCAAGAGTGCAACTTTGAAACAAGTTATTGCGAACGACGAAGTCACTACGCGTAGAAATTGCAGCAAGCTTGTTACGTCGAACTCATTGCAAACCATAGCAAAAACAGAGTACGCAGACGAACATTGGATTTGAACCACCAACTACTACAAATGTGGATTCTAACTGGGTGATTAATAGAAATATCCGATATATAATAGAGTGAGCAAAATCTGATAACTGTCTGTCGATGTGATATTAAGAATCTGCATTTGTTCCAAAACGCAGATTCTTAAAGGTCTAACCAAAAGGTTAGTGTCAACTAGCTATATTTTGTAGGTATATTGGAAAGCGAAAGGATGAACTCTATTGATTTTTCTGTTGGCAACTTTTAAAAAATATTAGATTCTTTATACTTACATCGCAAATATTTTGCCTGGTAGTATCTCGCAAGACGCAAATGAATTCGTTCGTCGAGACACATTGCTGAGTGTTAGCTTGTCTCACTCTGCTTTTTCTCAGAGTATCCATGCCTGTTCAAGAAACGTCAGTTAGTTTTGCATGTGGAATGTTTGTTACGTATACGAAGCCTGTCCAAAGAGAAACCGAAAATTTTAAAGTAGGGTTTAAACGCTTGAATCTGTCACCCCGTTATAATGATGTTGTGTAGCGTTGACCTCGAACTTGCACCTGTAGTTTTTCCGGTAAAGCTTCTTCAATTCATCATTAGATTATGAGTGGTAGAGTGATAAAACATTCTATGTGTCTGGCGATTATTTACTTTTCGAAAAGAGGAGAACAAGTTTGTGAGAAATTTCGCATAAAATTTGTAAACTCCTTTACTAAAGCATTGCAACAAGCATTTGAACTTTTGCCCGTATCATTCAATACTATAATGGTACTAACATTTCAAGTTTGGCTGGATATCCACCACAGACCATCCTAAATCTAGAAAACTTTCCACATTAATGGACGAAATTCACGCCGAGAAAATGACTATTTTTATCCGTTCAAATCATCGTTTAAAACTCCATGATATTCCTCGAAATCTTGTCATCAGAAAAATTCATTTTAAGCAATTTTGACTGATAATCTGCAGCTGCAACGCACTTCAGCAAAATCTGGTGCCCCATCTCTTGACTCATCAATGAAAAAGAAACGTATTTACCGCAGCTGATCCGGAGATGATGAATCGTTCAATTGGGGATCAAAAACACTTCACAACCCTTCAGATTCCAACCTGTGAACATTCTTTCGTTCCCAAATTTGATCACCCTCTCTCTGGTGTGGTGCGGAAGCTAGGAGAGGGGTTTGCAATCTCAGGTGTCGTCGTCGTCATCAGACCGAGATCAAAATTACGAGGTCCGTCCCAAAATAGCCCTCGTGTTGCTTTAAAACGGGACGTTAATTAAACTGAAATAAATCTCACAAATTTGAAATTTACCTTAAAAATTCGAGATTTACAATAATAGAAAAGAGAAACGAAATGTTCGGCGAAACTTCCAAGGATTTCCAACAAAGGATTCCTAGCAACCATTCCAACAAAGGATTCCTAGCAACCAACAGACCAATTCCTATTCCAACAAAGGAAGACACGTTGAAAGCGTTTTATAAAAGAGAAGAAAACTATTTTGAAAGAGATAAGTCTCTTTAGAACCTACACTTAAAGAATTATTGATTTATTCTAAAAATTAAGTTTCTGTTTAATCAGAAAACGTACATTTATTTTGAATATGTAAAACAAGCATATCATATTCGGCCCATAGCCCAATTTTTGTGATCTTATTTTTCTTGCAAATAATATGTAACAAAGTATTAGAAGTAAAGTATAGTATCTTACAATTGAATAGAGGGTTCCCACTTATATCCGTTTCACCCCCTTAATTTCTAAACGGTGACATCTTAGGCCATAAAGTTGGTGTCATAGTATACTAAGAAGGCTATGTGCTACTCGATGAGACAACTTACAACGCCATCTATCGGCAAATTTTGGAATTATCGGTCCTATCCATAAACGGTGAAAGATATGAGAAAACAGTCAAAGAGAAAGTTGTAGAAAACTCTCGAATTAATACGAAAAGATACCTTGCGCATATTAATACTCAAAACAGAACGCCTAAAAATGCACATTTGTTGGCTCTCTATTTCCAAAACTGTGAACTGTTATCACAATATACCTTTATTTTAGGTGTTCAAAGTGATCTCCGTCATCGACAATAGAGATATAAGCCATTGTTTGAATTTCACTTTGCACACTTTTTAGCAAGTAGTTGGTGCACTAGCACAAGCAACAGTAATACGTCATCGAGAGTCCTGAAAGGTTAGCGGAAAGGTCCATATACCTACTGATTGAGTTATTTCTACAGGAAAAAGTATAAATGGGGCCATTTTGTGTCCAAAAAATAACATTTTCTCCTTTTGTCCGTGTATTGTGTCATCGCAATTTCGGAAAATGCGAACAAATAAATGTGTATTTTAAGCGTTCTGTTCTTCGAGAGTGCTCTATAACTTTCTGATTGACTTTTTTCTCGTATCTTTCACCGTTTACAAGATAGGACCGCTAATTCCAAAATATACCAATAGATGGCGTTGTAAGTTGTCTCATCGAATAGCCCATAGCCTTTTCACTACACCTAGACACCAACTTTATGGCTTAATCTGTCACTGTTTAGAAGTTAAAGGGGTGTAACGGATATAAGTGGAAACCCAGTATATGGAATTTCAAAACATGCATGTTTATTCTCAAAGTTCAATCAATTTATCTTTCGTAAACAAACATGCAAAACTTTATAAGCTATGTAATTTTGATATATTCAAATTTCTATATTCAAGTATATGATTGAACAATTTTGAGAAATAAATATGAGAAAAATATGTTCAGTTTGTGAAAAAGTCCAACCTCTAGATTTTGATGAATCTCCGTGTTTTACACCTCCCCAAGTCTGAAAATATCATTCCAAAAATTATGCCTATATATCCGTCTACATTAACTTGATTACGATAACTCGAACACACAGCAAATTTTATGGGGCGTAAGGTCGCATGGTCATTGCGCCCCATCCATATCCCATGCCCTCTTCATCCATGGTATCAAATTTAAGCCTAGTCCCTAAATGTCACAATGTACTTTTGAAAAACACATGCTTGATTTTTTCACTCTTTTCTAAATATCTGCAAGAAAGTGCCAGACGTTTTTAATATTAATATTGCCAATCGCTTCGAAAGAAATTAATAAGTTTGAGTAGAATACGAATTTACAACAGCACAGCAAGCCAGATGCATAGGCAACATCATTGCAAGTCGTAAGCGGAATGGCAGCTACGATAATAGAAAGAAGCATTCAGTATCAACAACAAACCTTTGAATTACTTAAGTAAGTGCTCATAGGACTTTCATCAGAGTCGATATACTCTTTGTATGTTGTTATTCATGAAACTGGGTTGTTGTGCAATTTTAATTTTGTATTCCATTCCATCTTTCTCGTGCATTTTATTTTGTGTATCCTCTTCTTTTACTTACGTCACTGATAAAGTGTCTCCTGTAGTGAATCCCCTTTTAATTTCCAACCCCACGTTCTATGGCGAAATTGACTTGTATCTGTAAGCACTGAATATCTAAAAAGACAAAAAAGTGAGAATATCTAAAAAGACAAAAAATAATAGAAACAATTCAATTGGTGTGCGCAAGTGCAGCATCATCCAGGAAAAAATTGACGAGTACAAAATAAATAAAAATGTTAAAAATGGGAATTATAAATATGGAAGGGTAAAAAATAATGGTAGACAACGACAAGAAGTAAGAATCTGGTGAATGACTTCATCAGAGGCCAGACATTCATGCAGTTTCAAATATGGAATAGGTTTTCTGTAGAGGAAAAAGATTTTAAGGTCTGATATTTAATATCCTCTTTTGGCCTGAACCTAAACAGGGATGTATTGGAAAGAAAAACATTTATCCATAAAGAATAAATTAAAGACAATCTTTTGAACAAAGTGTGAAAAGAAGGGATTAAAATCTTACCTCTTATAACATATGTGGAACAAAGGGAGACGCTTTTCCATACGTGTGTTACAATGTAAACAAGGCAAATAGATGCGTGCACGTATCTCCATCTAGTGAGGGAAACACTAGCAAAGGATTTGAAAAGAAATTTGTAAATTTTTTCCTAAAGATTGTTTAGGGTTATTATTATTTTTTTTATTTTATTTTTATTTTTTATAACATTTTTATGAATTTTTATAATTTTTATAATCAATTTTTAAACTGTTTTATTATTTTATTTATTTTCATTTTTTTTATTTTCATTATTTAGTTCAGATAAAATTGCAGGTGAGCCATTAAAAATGTAAGAGGGTGTGTGATGAGTATCAAAGTCACTATCAGTGCAAAGGAGAAATTGAGAGTAAAATTTTATAAATACTTTAATTATTAATAAAAAAGTAGTGTACTGAGTAGCCGTTTAGTTTTAAATTAATATTTAAATTATCAATGGCTTTGACAATAGCAGAATGGTTGTTGCAGATATTTTTGATTCTTTTAATTTGAGAGTGGATAGTATTTTGAATGACTTTTAGATTGAGATTTGTATGATAATGACAGAGAGAAATGACTCTGAAATTAAAGTCATTTCTCTTGTCGTAGATACCAACCGAAATGCTTGAATCTATAATTTTAATTACTAGATCTAAATAATTACAATTATTGTTATTATTATTGATTTTATTCAGTTTCAGTTCTTCCGGATAGCAGATAATTAAATTGTCCAGGTTGTCAAAGTCAGATACAGTAAGATCATCAATGTAACGATTTGCAGAAATGAGATTATTTGTAATAAATGCACTCAACACTTTTGACTCTGAGAATCTTTTCACCAGCCTCCCACATGAAAAATTAACTGAAGCTTGCATTAATTTATATGACTTATACCTTAACTCTAATTTCACAGTTAAAAATAGATGGCTAGAAATTTGCAATATTAATATCTGTGAAAATTATCTCTTCAATGGACAATCTACTACAGACAATCGTGTGGTCTTCCTATGGGTACGGGTTTCTCCAGTGCACTGGCGAATGTTTTTCTTCATACATTCGAGAGAAAATTTATTACAAATAATCTCATTTCTGCCTATCGTTACATTGATGATCTTATTGTATTTGACTTTGACAACCTGGACAATTTAATTAACTGCCATCCGGAAGAACTGAAACTGAATAAAACCAATAATAATAACAATAATTGTAATTATTTAGATCTAGTAATTAAAATTATAGATTCAAGCATTTCGGTTGGTATCTATGACAAGAGAAATGACTAATTTTAGAGCCATTTCTCTCTGTCATTATCATACCAATTTCAACCTAAAAGTCATTCAAAATACTATCCACTCTCAAATTAAAAAAATCAAAAATATCTGCAACAACCATTCTGCTATTGTCAAAGCCATTGATAATTTAAATATTAATTTAAAACTAAACGGCTACTCAGTACACTACTTTTTTATTAATAATTAAAGTATTTATAAAATTTTACTCTCAATTTCTCCTTTGCACTGATAGTGACTTTGATACTCATCACACACCCTCTTACATTTTTAATGGCTCACCTGCAATTTTATCTGAACTAAATAATGAAAATAAAAAAATAAAAATAAATAAAAATAATAAAACATTTTAAAAATTGATAATAAAAATTATAAAAATGCATAAAAACGTCAAAAAATGTTATAAAAAATAAAAAATGATAATAACCCTAAAAAATCTTTAGGAAAAAAATTTACAAATTTTTTTCAAATCCTTTGTTAGTGTTTCCCTCACTAGATGGAGATACGTGCACGCATCTATTTGCCTTGTTTACATTGTAACACACGTATGGAAAAGCGTCTCCCTTTGTTCCACATATGTTATAAGAGGTAAGATTTTAATCCCTTCTTTTCGCACTTTGCTCAAAAGATTGTCTTTAATTTCTTCTTTGTGGATAAATGTTTTTCTTTCCAATACATCCCTGTTTAGGTTCAGGCCAAAAGAGGATATTAAATATCAGATCTTAAAGTCTTTTTCCTCTACAGAAAACCTATTCCATATTTGAATCTGCATGAATGTCTGGCCTCTGATGAAGTCATTCACCAGATTCTTACTTCTTGTCGTTGTCTAGTATTATTTTTTACCCTTCCACATTTATAATTCCCTTTTTTTAATATTTTTATTTATTTTGTATCTGCAAGCCTGACATACATTTTAATTTTTTCCAGATATTTTTAAGACACCATGTGTAAACACACACTCTTTTCGAAAAGTTAAGTATGATTGATAGAATGCGCAGTTAATGTGTGTACAATTGTTTAAAATCAATTGTGGAAAATCGTTGGACATACAATCTTAAGAATTCACGTTTCACTTTGAAGATTCGGTCATAACGGCATGTAGAGGACAAATCAAAAAGTGATGAAGATTAAAATTCTTCTCCCTTTCCCCCGTTAAAAAGAATGCCGATAACGACTTGCAACTTTCGTGAATGGTATTGTTGGTTGTGCTCAATACTCACATGCGTGTATTTTAAAAATAGGACGTATTTAAATATTGATAATATACCGTATATGATATACAAGATATAAATATTGTCTTAATATTTCCTATATGTTTTTGCTTATAACATGCAGAGTTTTTAGCAAAATATATATGGCAAAGGAAAGTCCGAAGAATTCTGACAATATATCAATTCACATTTGGTTGAAAATCCAACGAATCAACTTTTCAACAACAAAGAAATATGAGCGTTTCTGGTAACTAATTTTCGATTGCGTAAACGCAAAACATAGTATAATTTTTTTTTCATAATTTCAAAGCCACATATAAAGGGAAGTTCGTATATAATTCCCATGAAAAACTGAAAACTCTGAGACTCTGAAGAATATCGGAATTGAATCCAGCTGAATTTCATCTGCTGTGTGAACGAAGCTAAATGTTGAGGTTTTTTCATAAATTGTTTTCTTTAAAACTTGAATTTTAGCTTGGGTACTAAGCATATTTCTAACCTTTATACAATATAACTGCTCGAAGAATCACGGAGAAGAATTATGCAAATAATTTATTCATACTTGCATCGCGTTAGATGATCTCATAGTAAAATCTTAAATGTCTTATAGAACTTTTCTGAAATCTTGATATTCATTAGCTAGAATGAAACGAGCGGCCCGGATGCAGAATTATAGGCAGGACCAGGCACATATACTTTGAACGTTGTTAAGAAATTTTAGATTCAAATATTTCAAATTAAGATTTCCGACTCTCCCTCTAGGGTGTTATTTTAATTTGATAATTTTTGTGAAATTGGTGCAATTTCTCTAAGTAATCAATCACCTTACAAAATTTTGTTTCGGAGTGAATGTGAAACTACAATGCAATTCATGAACATTCATAAATTAAAGATAGGGCAATTATTTTAGAGTTAACGCCGATATGATGCATATTTGAAAGACTGACAAATTTCTTAAGAAATAATCTGGTTAGTATTGTTTAAACAGATTTTCCTTAGAATCATTAACATCCGTAAGGTTTTTCGAAATATATTTTATACATTGAGTTGATGTATCAAGCCAAATATATAAAAGTGTATAGAATTGTTTGTACAAGTTCTACCACTATTTTATTAGAAAATTGATTTTATAAATAACTTTTTAACTAGGCTATCTTATGAATCATAGGTTATCTTCTGTAGTTTCTTTAATATAAAGCTGGGTTATTATTTTATCCGGGCTGGTGAACGAAAATTAGAGTTAAATGCGAAATAAATAAAAGTTCAGTGATTCGTTTTTTCTTAATGACCCATACGATATGATATTTATATTAGGTCGGTACCGGTTTTGCTGTATCAGGTTCTAGTTGATACTTATACTCGTTTGTACTTAATACTTTTACCAGATACAGTCTGTAATTGATCTCATTCCCTTCGAAACATAAATGGATAGTCGACAATCGGGTACTGATTCGATATTTCTGCCTTGACGACGCTAGTAACATGCGTTATGTGTTTTTTAACTACCTATATATAATGTTTCTTATCATGACCTGGAATAAAATTATTGCTATCTCACTTTTAACCTTTTCTTGCACTGTTTATTAAGTATACAACATTGATGGGTTTTCTTATGAATAAATAAATGTATTTTGTTTAAACATTTTTTTAAAATTCGAAACAATATATATCTGAAACAAAAGAATTATTATTAGTAAAATAAAATGTTCATAAAAATTGAGCGTTGAATATGAATAGAATTTTCAGAATATGAGGATTTAAAAGATAAACTAAAATAGAAAGTATTTACATTTTTAAGTCCAAATGTATATACAATGAAATAGTTTTAAACAAAATGAAATTTTAACTATTGCTATCAGTCTTTAAAGTCTCATAAAAGTACTTATTTTTTAATAATGCTGTGAAAAACGAAGAACGTAATTAAAATTAAGAAACAAAGCTAAAGGTCGAGCAATCTGGGTAGAGATAAAGATGACAGTCCTTAAAGCTAATATTGATTGGTCTTTCTAAAAGAGTCAGACGTTGCTAATCATAGTGATTTACAAAAATATAATTTTGAAAACTTTTAATCGCTGTAACTATGTTTTATTAAAAATTACTTTTCCTAATTTCAATTATTATTAATATAATAATGCACAAAATACCTTTAGCTACAAAATAAGAAAACGCATTTATACCTTTTAGTTTTGCAATCTTTTGAAGTCTTTTCAATTTAGAATCCTTTGCATAAAATGCTTCTATGAAAAAATTTATTAAATTCTGTTTCATTAGATTGGGCGGTGTACAGTGTGAAAATACATGTCCAAACTTTAAGAGTTCGTGAGACATACGATAAGCATCAAAAATCACTTTGCAACATGGGTACGCATGCAATTTTAAAGTGATAATTTTTAACAACATGGTGCAATTTCTTTTACTAAACTGTCAACTGTCATGTTACAATTACCTGTTTCAGAATGAAACTAAATGCGATTCATGAGAATTCATCAATTGAAGATGCGACGATTATTCTTGAGTTAATGCACATATGATTTATATTTGAAACACTGATAATTTTTTACGAAATAATTTAGTAAGTATTGTATAAACAGATTTTCATGAGAATCGTGCACATCGGTAATGATTTTCCAAAGATATTTTAACCCTTAGTTCGTGTGGTTGTTTCATCAAGGTTAAATCGTTGTAAAAAGCAGTAGTTTGATTCAGCAATTATGTGTTTTTAGAGGATATGTACAGAGATATGCTATTGCATAGAACATATGTGAACACAAACACCCTTTAATTTCAGAACAGCGTCGGCTAGAGACATAAAAGCTGTGTCTTGGATATAGTAAAATACCTATGTTCTACGTGGAGAAACCACTTACAATTCTTCTGAAAGGAACGTTAGAATGCTGAGGGATACATGATAAAACTAAGCCACAAGTAAGCTCTCTAAGCATCCCTGGCCAGTAGTGCTGAGCGTAAGTTTTCAAAAAAGGCTTTTGAGTTGGGTTTAGTTTAGTTTTATAAACCTTCCATCTTGTAGTAGCACGAGAGCTGCTTTGGGACGGATCTCGTAATTTTGGACCATTGTCAGAAGAAAAGGACGAAACCTGAGATGGTCCCCCTCTCTAAACTTCCGAACACGGTGGATCTTCAATGGAATGGGCTTTCCAACCTGGAGCTCTCCAGCAAAGAAGACGAGTTTTTACCACTAGGCCATCGAGGCCATACGGGACTTTTGAGAGGCATACAGTTTATTCATGACGTAACAGCATTAGAAATCGCAACGGAAAAGATCCGCATTTTAAACATTCCTTTCATAACAATAATGCATGCAAAGTGCCTTTCCGTATCACACAGATGATGCTTTGTAACTTTTTAACTTACATTATTCCCGTATATCCATATGATTAAAAATATCCGGAGCCTTTCGGAATTAGACATTTTTTTGAATTTCTCCAGAAATTCAGGAGGAAATGCGTTTGAACTTGGGACATGCTATTAATATGTTTGGACTGACATTTTACAATGAAGTTTTGGTCACGAGGGCATTTGACGAAGAAGAAATTGATTTCATCTCATCGCGTTACACAGAAAGCAGCACTAATTTGCAACTTTTTTTACCACTAGTTTTTTTTTCGCTCTGCAAGTTGCTTCCATGCATTTTCGTGAAAATGGCAGTTATATTCGTGAAAATATAAAAGTCTAAATAATCCAAAGCTTTTCTGCATGTTTATGCTTATAATGTGTAAATTGAAAAGTACCCGGATAAGCCCGTTACCATTTTGGATATAAGAGCTCTAACTCACGGTGCAGTAAGTTGGTTTAACGCGTAGCTATTTTACTGTCACTAGAAATAACCTTTTTTTTGTGAAAATAGTCTATTGCTCATAAACTAGCTTCTTAGTTGATATGTAACATGAAGCTTTCGGATACTTTTTAACGGATTGTATGCAATAGAGTTATCCGACAACGTTTATTCAGCCAAAGAATTTTTTCTAATAAATCATATTTTACCACTTTAAAAAATAAAATTTCATGTGTATAAATATTCGAAACACAAACCGTTTGATTTTCGACGAGAATTGACGAAGAAATGTCAAAAATGATTCGATCATTGCATCGAGTCAAATATCCTAAAATAAGATCAATTGCTTAACCACGTGCATAACTGTTACCTCATAAAATGAGAAGGATAAGTCACTGCGCCCTTCGGTAGAGTGTATAGAAGGGTCAGATCGTAACATAAACATAATTGAGCTCAATTTCATTTCTTATTATGAGTTGGGTTTGGAGTTTTACTGCGAAACCAAACACTTGGGTGATCCCACAGATTATAAATATTCGTCAAAGGAGAAATAGGAAGTTTCCTAAACTATATTGCAACGTCAACCAATCCGAGGTCGGATTAAGCCCCCTCTAGGGGATCTTAGGGGCACTTTCCCCTCCGTAACTTCAAAAGACAGAATTTTTTTCTTGAATTGAATTTAATATTTATATAAGCAGTTTTATGTAACAAATTGAAGTAACAAAACATTTAATTTCCTGTCACTTTCAAGAGAATTGCATTCAGTACTTCGGGTAAGAAAACTTTCAGAATTAAAATTTTACATTAATCTAAAAAATAAGTTAATAAACTTAATCTAAACACTATTTTACTATAGGATCCTGCATTTTTAAATCATAAAGCAGTATAATTTATAGAAAACTAAAACAACATAATATAAAACTTGCAAGAGGTAATTAACTAGAAATATAATAATGTTCGAAAATTTACACCTTATTTGATTTTAAGTTCGATAATTTCGAGTGAATGGCACTTTTAAATTAAATGAAAGCACAATATTTGTTACTCTGAAAACAACGCAAGAAAGAAATTAAAAAAAAAGCTAGCGAGCGTTGGGCCCCAAAGCTGGGGGCCCCTAGACCTACTTCGTCTATTTCATAATCCGACACTGAACTAATCTTTTAGAGATGACATGGAGATATGAGGCATGCTTTTTCCACGTAAAGACGTGCACAACAGGCAGAAGACCCTCTACTGGGAGATAGAAAATTCTAAATTAACTGTCGAAGTTAATGTATGCATGCTGGCCAGTTAATGTATGTTGCAAAATTTTAAATAATAGATTGATAGACCTAGTATTTTGTTTAGTAATTGTAGTCCCATTGTACTTGATGTCATCAAAAAGGATAAATATGCTTATGCCAGTAAGAACTCCATTCTGCCGTGTTTCGCTACCACGAAGTTTTGGAAATCGCCAACAAACAAATGCTGGTTTTGCGCTTCTTTTCTTAGCTCTAAAATATAGAAGATATATTTTCGTAAAAACATCGACGATTTTTTACAATTCTAAATTTTTTTTCTTCCAAGTCGCGTTTCGTTTTGGAGTTAGGAATGGAATGCTTACTGTGAATTTTGCTTCTAGATAGCTGTGTAAGTTATCTCATTGAGTAGCGCAGACCAACTTTTATCTTCCTAGACACCACATTAATGACTATAGCTTTTGCTGTTCTGAAGCTAAATGGGAGTCAAGGCATTTGAGGGTAGTTTATATATTGCAAAAATGTTAGATATATAACTGATGTTGCATATCTAACTTTTTGTTAGTGTTATACCACAACAGTCATCATGGATAATAGAACATTTATTAAATGAAAAGCAGCACTAAAGAAAGACTAACAAACAATCATAATTCATGGCAAATATCGTCTTTATTAGAAACTGTAGTAGAAGAAGTTGTATATTGCACAGCTTAACCGGAATGGACGTCACCAAGCTCGAAAGTGGCTAGTGGTACAAGTCTAAAGACATACATCTATTGGTTTCAATTCTTGTATTTTTGTGGGGGATTTTTATCTTTTTGTTGTAATAATGGTATTAATTAAATAATAGCATTGTGGATTCGAAAGGCTCCTCATCCTGGCAATCAATATTTTCAGAATCATTCCACCACTGATGATTCCCTGTAACTTCTATGTAGTACCATTCTTTCAGCGATAGTAGAGAAAGTCTACGCCTGATGTACAATGCATTAGAGGAAGTGAATACGCACCAATTTTGACAGATGGATTGAACATCGGTGGAGGTTGAGAAAATGTTCTAAGTCTGAATCTGGGGAAAGAAGGGATTTCGCTGTCCTGTTTCTTGTTTCTGGATTATTTGTTTTTAATCAAGTTGTTCCGCCAGACTGTTTAGAGGTCCTGGTGGGTTTCGGGGTGTATGGGACTGAGGATATGTACAGAAGTACAGTTTTCAGTTGGTTTAATTCTTTTTTACACTAACAACTAACTAAAAGTGATTGACCTGTTTGTGTTATGTTAGGTGTGTTCCCATGTCCATGATTAAAATCAATGCATCATCGGAAAACTACGGTACGTCACCTAGACTCAGTCCCATAAACACATTCTTCATTCGACTGTAGATATCGCTTCTATTAATACCTTCTCCATACAAAAACTGGATTTCTTTTCATTTAGTCTGTTTAGAGGAATCCATGGCTTGGCATTACCTGTTTTGTAGTTTCTGTTTCACTCAACATCACACCGCCACTATCTGCAGGAACAGTGATAACGAGATCAGATGATAACCACCTCACAGGAAGTTACTTTTCTGATACCTGGAGCACGTTTTTCTAAGTATCGAAGAGTAATTTTGAATCAAAACTCGCAATTTAGTTTGCACCGTTAGCCCAGTGGTTGGGTCGTAAAAAAGGCCGAATTCGGAATTAATTAGGGGAAACCTGGAAATTCTTTTAATCCCTTCAGTTTAGGTCTGGAAAGAACATACTAAGTTTTCCCCCTCCGGCGAGGTGAGCGTTAGCCTCTGCGTGCAGATTTGTAGTCAGAAAATAGGACTTTTTTCAATAATCGAGCAATATCTCGAAAACAACTCATGCTATCAAAAACATTGTAATACAATAGTTGTAGAGCTTAAAATTGTGAATAAAATGAGTACCAACACTTATTATATTCAATCGAAATTAAGCTTACAACTGCGCTTCAAATTATTGTTTAAATCGCTAATCAAGCGCTTGAATCGAGAACGGACCAAGTTATAGGTTCACCCTACCTCCAATTATCAAATAGACATTTTAAATTTGTTCATGATGCTTTTATAATTACTTCAAGACTTTATTTAGTATATTTTGAAGGGACAAAACCCACTGTTATTACGATGTAGCAAAGGAAAACATCACACGAAAATTTCAGCAATGGTTGAAAGCGTGTTTATTAATTAGAAGCAACGGATTTCTCATCCGAGGGGAAGTTCTTCAAAATAACTAAAAGATTCTTCTGCATTCAGATATTGCACGGCATTTTAAATAATGTACCGGTTATTTTGCAAAAGAAATCTTCCAAAATCATAAACTGGGCTTGAAATAAAAAAAATTATTTCAATATAAAAAAGTACCATAAACGAAATTGCCACAAACGGAGAAAAGTAATATACAACTAACTTTAAAGAAAGACACTTGATGGAATGAAAGTTCCCAGTTCTCTTTTAAGTAAGGAAGTTGCATTGTACAAGGCACATTGTTATTGTTGTGGCTGATTAGTGAATATTTATCCATCTGGACGTATGAGAAACATGTGTTGATCATCCATCGATAGTTAAAATACAAACACAGAGAGAGGATGCGCTGATGACGTCACTTTGAGAGCATACCGCTTAGTCCCAATGATACGTAACGGAATAAATATCATGTTTCAGAGCTCTTTTAGCAACAGAAAAACTTTTTCTAAGCCTGATTTTTTGTAGAAACGTTGGTAAAGAGTCACACATGAAGGAATCGAAATATGGAATGTTTAAGACATATTTAAGATCTTAAGAGAGAGATTAGAGAGATATTTTCTTTTGCATCTATAAATCCAAAGTTTCCGAATATCAGGATCTTTCGGAAATAAAAGAAAAGAATTTTTTTATGACGACTTCACATCTATAGCAAGTGGTATTGTGGCAGATGAAAGTATAAATTGACACAATGCTTATGAAATCGGAATATATTGTTTGTCCAAAACTGTTGGTAATAATTTTGCCGTTGTTACATTAAAACGGAAAAACCGAGTAATGCCTCTTCGTGGTTTCACTTCTAAGGTGAAAGTTCATGATGAATTAATTCCTGTTAATCCAGAAACAATATTCAGAAGAATCTCTCTCCTAAAAAGTCTGATGTAGAGTTATTTTGAATTTGAGCTGGTTCCTTTTCCATTGTTACTCTTTTATGAAGGAGGATTGCTCAAGACCAGCAAGTCAGTATTTTATGATTTATTTTCTACCGAGACTGATGTGCATTTCACTTCAGCAAAGGAATCATTTTCCCACATCCTCAAGAAATATGTTGACTACGCCAAAAAGCACTTAAATGAAGGGGTCACAATAGTGTTTGATGATTACCCTGAAGATGCAGTGAAAAGTACAAAATTGGTAGAACGTATCAATGAATAAAGGAACACATATCTGGTTATGTTATGTTTGATTAATCGATGTTAGCCACTATGCCCCAAGAGAATTTTTCATCAAATTATAATAACAAACAAAGGTTTATAAATATGTTATGTGTTAAGTTTGAAAAAGAAGGTTTTGTTGTGAAGCAAGCTGAGGAAGATGCTGATAATGACTAACCTTAAACATCTAAAAAGTTGAAATAGATTTAAACTTTTTATCTACTTAATATCACTTCAATTATGCGTAATTAAATAATAAGTATTAAAATGAAAGTCGTTGTTTGTCATTACAGTTTTCAGTAATTGTTGAAATTTTCGTGTGATGTTTTCCTTTGCTACATCATAATAACAGTGGGTTTCGTCCCTTCAAAATATACTAAATAAAGTCTTGAAGTAATTATAAAAGCATCATGAACAAATTTAAAATGTCTGTTTAATAATTGGATGTAGGGTGAACCTATAACTTGGTCCGTTCTCGCTTCAAGCGCTTGATTAGCGATTTAGGCAGTACTTTGAAGCGCAGTTGTGAGCTTAATTTCGATTGAATATAATAAGTGTTGGTACTCATTTTATTCACAATTTTAAGCTCTACAACTATTGTATTACAATGTTTTTGATAGCATGAGTTGTTGTCGAGATATTGCTCGATTATTGAAAAAAGTCCTATTTTCTGACTACAAATCTGCACGCAGAGGCTAACGCTCACCTCGCCGGAGGGGGAAAACTTAGTATGTTTATTCCAGACCTAAACTGAAGGGATTAAAACAATTTCCAGCTTTCCCCTAATTAATTCCGAATTCAACTACCCAACCACTGGGCTACGTCAATTTATAGTAAAAACAAATTCAGTTAAGTCACTTACTGTTTTTTCCAAATGACCTAAAACTTCCAAGTGTCAATTAGTATCACCATCAAATTGCAAATACAAATAGAACTAATGCTTTAAAAGAACATAAGCACCAACTGATTTTAAAATGTATCATGAATTTTACCGAAGATATCAAATGCGAATTAAAGAAATTTAATTTTTGCGTCGAGTTTGTCTTGTAACTAGTGAGCGTCAATTTACTTCATTATAGCAATAGTTACCATCAAACGAAAATTGTTTGTTAAAGCTCATAAGAAGTGCCAACTACAACGAAACAAAAAATATTCGTTACGAGAAAGAACTGAGTGGGAGCAGACTCATTTCACCTATAGCAATGATTAGAACAATCCCAATACTTTGTAGCCGCTCGCCCTAGCAGTGGTCCTTTTTGTCATAAGTTACCACCCACCCTAGCGGCAATCAATCTTTGGAACTGTAGATCTAACCATGCGCCCTTGCGGTATGGTCGTGTAATCACCCAAGAGAGTGGTGATATACTTCAAGTGGTGATGTCTATCATAGTTGTACCGATTGAGTTTTACTTCAATATATGTCGACTATTTAATAAACATTTATTTTTATAATACCGATGACTTCATTTACTAAAAAAAATACGGCATATATTTTCAGTTGTTGCATTTGTTTTAAAGAGCATTGCAACCAGTCCAGTGAAAATACTAAGAACTTTATTTGTGTAGAAATAAAATTAGAAATAAATTTTAAAACATGTGGATCTGAGAGAAAAATAACAGACAATGAACTCAGCAACATTGATACTTCTATTATTATTGTTTTGAATTTCATGATAAATTAATAATCACATTTCTAGGCCTAGGTAAAAACTCTTTTTAATTGGGAGAATCAAAATATAGCTTTGAAGGAAATTCTCGGGAAAGATGTAATTTTGGAGATTTATTTAGGATAGAAATTGAGAATTGGTGCAATCATTTTGGAACACGCATTTTAAGTGGCATTATTAAGTAAAATTAAACAGGAATGTGCAGGGGAATGTGCTTGAAGAAGGGAGCAGTGTTGAAAACCTATAATGTCGCCTCCCAGTAATGTTAGTCTTATAGTTGGAAAGAGACATCTACAGAGATTTTATCGGATGCCGGGATAAGGCCTATCCAATCCCCCCTGATCACGACGATTTCGGCAACAAAATGATAGGGCGAAAATTCTAGTATTATCGAGAACCATCTCTAGAAGGAAAAGAGTTATGGGGAATTTTCGGAAAGAATATTGCCCATTTTATGATGCCAAATCAATGTCATTAGGAACTGGAGCTAATTAAATTCTATTCGTATAGTTTAAAGATATAGTGAATGTATGGCGAAGAAGTGTTTTTTATTTCATTCAAAAATGGGGTGGGAGGGGCAGGCGACCCATGATGGCATGTCTAGACGTCATAACCTTTCAATTAAAGAAAATTGTCGAAATCCGTCGGGTGGTTTTTGCTCGTGAACCGGTGTTATTCGCTTAGAAATGCGGTAGTCTCTGAGAAGACCGGCAAATATCCTGCCAGAGCATTGTCATATTGATGTAAAGGCCATATTAGTGGGAATCCATTTAAAAGACACATTTTAATATCATAACCAACGTTTAGCGCAGAAAATTAATTAAAATGACCATTTTATAAAGCATTACGTATTTTACACTTTAATGTGAAAAAGTGTGTAAGAGTTTTTTAACATTTATATCGTTTATCACTTTTAGTTTTCTCTTTTCCAGTACAAATGTTAGGGGTTTCTTTTACACATCACCTAGCAGGTAGAAACCCTGTTACGATTTTTTAAAACAAGGTATATCCAGGAAACTTAATCCTCAGTTAACACTATTTCATGTTGTACTACATTCGATTTCGGTTGGCTTCTATTAAAAATGTCCCGATGTATCTGAATTTTATATTTGTAATTTAAGGATTTTTTTAAAAACCATAGCAACATGAAATAGTGCTATGCAGCATAGTGCTATATAGCATAGCGCATAATAAGGCAGCTTATTTTTAAAGTAAGTTTCAAAATGATAGCGATCAGCATTTTGAGGTATTGGGATACGGAAAAGATATTAATTCAGTATTGAAGTTACAGTTTTTTCTTATATGCATCTCCAAATATTGTTTTTAGGCAGTAATTGTACTTATTTAATATATGGATTTTTTTCATTCGAACCAAGCGTTTAGGGGAGTTGGAGCCCAAAGTTCGTTAACCCTAACCCTGTTACTTCGATGTGCCATTTCTTAAAATCTGTTATAGATTCATGTTTGAAATTTTTTATACAAGTATTCTCATTATACTGAAATGATCTTTTTAAAAAAAACTCTAAACTTTATTTGTTACAATTTTTTTGTGTCAAAATAGGGTAAAATTTCACTATGTCTAATTAAATATTTTGTAAATTTATAAAAAATTAAAAATTAACCAAACTCTCATTTCAGTATAATGAGAAAGGTCACCTTTACTTCTATAAAAAATTTCAAACTTGTACCTACAACACATTTTGAGAAACGGAACATCAAAATTGCCAATTTCACATTTTTTGTTTTGCCGCAAAAAAACTTTAAAAAAATAAACTCTTGAATTTTTTTAAAAATCATTTGAGTATAATGAGAAAGATGTACTTTACTTGAATAAAAAATTTCAAACATGAATCTATAACAGATTTTGAGAAAAGGTACATCGAAGTAACAGGGTTAAGGGACTTAGGGTTCCAACTCGCTTTAAGACATTGCATAAAACTGGTCAAATGAGCACAAATTGCTCTTTTTATTTAGGATTATAATAGTAGCAAATTAATTCGTATCCATTCGGTGCATTGAAATAAACAGCTTCCATCAGAGCTCCAGTCCAACCACAAAACAGCACTACGGTTTCAATCTCATAAAAGTCCAAAATTAAGTTTATAAATAGTTTTATGACCGCGTAAAAGACTCTGCTGAGTCTAACTGAAATAATAACTAGAATAAATATTAATAGTCTACTAATCGACTTCGTTCAAATCAATTTCGATATCAAAAAACAAATCATTATCTCCAATAAAATCATGCATTAATCGCAGTCTGATAAACTGAATTGTAGTATTGAAAGTCGAGGTCAAAATATCCAAAAGCCTTTTTCAATCGCAAAGTACAAAATGTTAGAAACAATCGCTAACAATCAGACGACTTTTATAAGCACTGATATATAGATTTGTTGACTACTAAACAATATGATGCGAAACAGTATATTGACATCTAAATAATGGTTGTTTAAACACTGCAACTTGTGACGTCATATTTTTCAGAGTGTTTATAAAAATTCATACAAATTATGTTAGAAACCATGGAAAAATTTCATTTTTAAAAGATTCAAACAATCCTAAAAATTATTGTAACATCTTATAATAATTGCATGTTTTATTCAAAATCCATACAGATAAAGAAATGAAGCTAACAAATAAAATTTCTAAATATTCCGATATGATTAATTGAAGTAGAAATCTGCTTACGTTAATGATGAGGTAATACTAAATTTTTGATTTGAGTAACTGGTACAGTACGCACAAAAAAATTATATATATTCCTATTGGATTTCTTTAAATATTATTCTATATCCCAGATAGCATGTATACTTTCAGCAAGTGTGATTTTTCTTGATATTAGCTTGTCATGAAAAACTTGACGCGACAACTTTGCAACGAACTTCCTGCAAAGTAACAAAGCATAGTCGATCACCCTCCTTCCTATGCACGACACACTTACACATCACGATGACCTGGATACAGTTGTATATATCTGGTTTTGATCTTCGTCTCTGTTTTAAAAAACATCCGATTTTTAATAGCATCTTCTAGATCGTCCTTCTTTTCATTAATTCAATAAATGAATGATAATTTCAAAAAAAAACTAACTAGGTCTTTTTATAAAAAAAAAAATTACTTTTGAAAAATTCTCCATCTTTTTACCAGATATAGAAATCGAACTGTAAAGAAAACTATAAATCGCCTTTTTCTTATTTTTGAAATTTTAACTTTTATAAACAAAATTAAACCTAAAAAAGCAATGAATATTTGTTGAAAAGTAATAACTTACTTTGTGTTCCATATTTTTAAAAGTAATTACCTTTGGACCCTAAATTCATAATTTATTCCACTCGAAAAACGTAGTTATTAGCGAAAATCGCGCTCCCTTTGACTTCAAATGATATTTTCAACTCAAACTTTAAAAAAAAATAATTAAATCAAGAAGACAGTTTAAAATAAAACATGTAGTGCACGATTTATTAACTCACTCTGTCTTCTTCAATCGAGGTCCAGCTGTTTGTGTGCTAGGGCGACAGGTTTAGGGAGCGGGTTGTCGGGGGTTCGAATCTGAGGTTCGTCTGCGTACTTTGTTTCTGCTATAGTTTGTCATGAGTTTGACGCAACAAGCTTGCTGCAAGTTCGACGCGTAATGAGTTCGTTGTTTCAAGCTTGCACTCTTGCCGTGTCAAACTTGCTGCAAGCTTGCAGATTTGCAGAGCAAGATTGCTGCAACTTTGCTACAAACTAAAATTGCTATCTGGGATAATCCTATTTATAGACTTTGTTTGTCTTTTCAAAGCATAAATTGTAATACCACACTTTTACAAGTTCTTGAAATTTAACCGAGGCTTCTCATATGCTACCAATGTCCTCTATCAAAATACAATTTAATTAACTTTTATTCATTTCACAGAAAAATCTGACGCAAAAATATTCTACCGACTCCAAATTATTCATATTGCTCAGGTATGAGCTTGTCAGTTCCATAGATTTCACTGAATGGATCTGCAAGGCATCATAGCTTCTTTCATACAAGTCAGGCGATTTCGGAATAGGATAAGCATTGGAGAATAAATGGAAATTGAATTTTTCTACAGACAAGAAGTGGATTTTTATCTGATAAACGCGAAATTTGGTGTCGTGAGTCAAATGCCTCACTCTGATATGAAATGTAATTAAAGAGACTAAGATGTCGTTCGTATTATCTTATCACTATTTAAAATTGTTTTGCTCGTCTTCAATAGTCCTCTATTAGCTGTAGAATAGGACGTTATTTCAACGAATCAAATAAAATTCACACTTTGCTAATAAGAGAAACTCAGTTTTATAGAATAGAGGTTTTAATTTAGGATCCAATCGATTTAAGAGTAATTATTATGAATATATGGAGAATATCAATCATAATTAGTTCAAGTAATATTTTGTGCTCGAAAAGAACTTGTAGGAGAGAGGAAGAAGAATGTAACTCGTAAAATCAACAAGAAATTGGCATTAATCTCTGGAACCGAATCATAGCCAAAGCATAAACTGTTATGGGAAATGAATCCGATTTAAAAATGGACATTAAAAACGTCAATATTAGGTCAGCGATAATCATAAATTGCAAATGTATATATTCCATTGACATATAAACGAAACACTAATAACACTGATTGAATCCAATGTAAAAACAGCAATTTACAAGCATGTCGTAAAACTGCTATTTTATTGAAACCAAGATGGATCAGTTTTAACATCTGTTCAGCATTGTAAAGAAAGGTTTTAGAAACATTGTGAAAAGTCTCGATAATCATTTGGTTCGAAACATCAACTTTATGGAAAGACCTTCCTATTAAGACACCAACCACAAAAAAATACTCGTCAAAGAAAATCTGTTGTGCTGCATAATGCACTGAGACTTTTAATTGACTTGTTTCTTTTATCTTGCTTAGAATGTATATCCCTCCAACAAATTTGTCAGCTTTCAATGGTCTTGGCGAACTTTTTTTTGTCTGATGAAATAACGCCATTTTAATCCATCTGCCCTATACATAACATAAATACAGATATTTGTATATTAAGTTGGATAAATATTAGGTAATACACAATATAGATGTTTTCCTGTTCGAATATCTTGAAATGCAATCACAATTCCGTAATTGCAATCTTTCTAGTTTATTTTCAGGACAAGCAAGGAATGCATCAGAATGGATTATTTTTAACCTTTTAAATTTTTTATAGCGCTTACAAAGTCTATCTGTTTCATGTGTGTGTCCATTTATTATTACTTTTACTTAATAACTTGGGTGTTCAAAACATTCACAAGGAAAGGAATGAAACGTTTAAATACTTCGGTAAAATATGAACGAACAAATATTTATGGCACTTTAAAGAAGGCACTAATTTTGGGTTAATGAAAGCTAATTTTCAAATTATGATAAAATCCTCGTTCAGCGAGAACGAGAAGGAAATAAACACAATTTTCTTTTTTGTGGGATATAAGAGAATTATATAACAAATTGTGTAGAAAACATTTAAATATTTTGATTGAATGTATGTGTGTGTTTCGATTCTCTTTCTCCATTTACAATTTTGAATAGTTTGGTTTATTTATATTAACGTCCCTTTATGTAGCAACTCGAGGGTCATTTTAGGACAGACCTCGTTATTTTTGAATCTCAGTTAACACCTGAGCTGGCGTCCTCCTCCCCATACTTTCTCATCACACCAAAAGGAGGATGTTTGACCCACGATATGAGATTTAACGTGCACCGGTACGCATATTTACAAACCCTACCCTGATAGAACTGAGGCAGGAAATCAGTCAATATCATTGGCTAGGAGGAGCAGTGACGTCGTTTTCAGCTCTCGCACGTAGCGTACGGCAATCATAACAAAACAAGAGTCGTACTACTTTTCTTCTCTGTTTTCCCACAGTTGAGCACAGAAAACATTCTTCCGTGGGTTGTAATATTTTTAAAAATGAAATTATTTTTTAAAATATCATAAAAAATAAAACATCCCACACTGTAAGAAATTATACTAATGAAAAGTACACGCACGAGAGCAAAGAACGACGTCATCGGCTCTCGGCGAAGCGAGCCAATCATATTGTCCGATTTCCTGTCTCAGTTCTATCAGGGTAGGGTTTGTAAATATGCCACCGGCACCACATACACGGCGTATATTCAGTGCAATCGGGCTTCGAGTCGGGAATCACATGAACCTGAAGCCGAAATGTTACCATTAGGCCATTCCTACTTAAGGGGGCACTTCAAATATAGGAATGAGAACATGCCGTTCAGAGTCTCGCTTCTCGGTGGGATATAACAACGGTGTAGGGTCGTGTTATCTCCTACCGATGACGGGCCCTTACCTCTGTCTCATGGGTCATTGCATAAAAAATTCGTAATGAGGGACAGAGTGCCCGATCAATAGTCCCGTTGAACGGGTCATTCATGTTCTTCCCTGCACGCCTAACCTTGCCGGAGTAACTCCTTGTTGTAACCAGTAGACCACCACTCCCCACAATTTCAACCTTCTGATTCCTAAGAACATTGGAATAGAGGGACCTCAAAATACTGGAATGTCCCATTTCCTCTTTCAAATATATCCAAAATTCACTTCCCCCCTCAAAGACCAGAATGATAGATGGCACTCTCGAAATTCTAAGAAAAACACCTATTCCCCAAACCCGTCTGGACATGCCATTCTAACGAAGAAAGCGTGGGGTGCGGGTGTGAAATCAATCACACTTAAGGAAAGGGGATGGAAACTTTACGGTGATATTCGGACGTTTCGGACGGCTGCCGTCTTCTGATTGAAATGGCGTTTGGGACGTTCCGGTATCGATACAGTTAAGAAGAATGACTTGCTTTGTGGATATCTATAAATATTTACAAAGATGAAAGAAAAATAATTAACTTTATTTTGTGCAGTGGTTCATATATGCATTACTATCTTTTATTGTGCTGAATTACATCTTGCTGATGTTAATTAAACACAATTTTTTTACCGTTATCAATTAGAAATATTCCAATTTCATTGAATACAAAAGAATTTTTCATTTTCTACAGCATATAAAGGCGTCTCGTACAGAATTTTGTATCGAATTCTAAATTCAAACATATGTCTAAGTGAAAGACAATGAAGACTATGTTTTTAGTATTTTAAAGATTCCAATTACTAATTTTCAATCGATTTAAGGCTGAAACGGAGCCTTAAAAATCTAACGATACTTATTTAGAAGAAATGTCAATAATTTGTCGTTATTAAAAAATAATGATTTTAAAGAGCAAATAATAATTAAAAATAGTTTTTCGATTGAAAATCAGAAGATGAATATATTATCAATTTTCTGAATTTTTATAACTTTGTTAATGATTGCCTGAAGTCCTTTACTGTAAATTCGAATGAATCAGTAAACAAAAGGAATAGTCAGTCAAATTGTCATTAAAAGTATGAAAATGGTGGAAAAAACACATAACAGCAATTTTATTGCTTTCAGTTGTTGGTTCGGCCTTACAAAACATGACACAATATTTTGTTTAATTGTTGAGCAATTTAATGATTTACAACAGTTCTTTGATTTTATAGATTAGATTTTCAAATCTTGCCTTAGAAAGATTCCTTTCTTTTTTAGATAGGCTTTTGGATAACTTTTTTCAGTTGACAATTGTTTAAGTATTTTGCCTTTATTGTAAACAATCACACGTATTCGGACTTTAGATAAACTCATTACATGGTCTCTACAGTTTTCCTGAATGACAGAATAGCAATATTTATCCTCGGAAAAAACGAAAAATAGACTGCTATCCATTTTTTTTATTTATAAACGCCATTTAGTAAATAGAGAAAAAAAATTCCATATTTGAAGATAATTTAAAATCTAAGCAAAATATTACTGTAAAAATAAAACTATTTTAAGCCAAATGATGACTTACATAACAGCCAAAACAAACAGAAACAACTTTAAATGATGGTGAAAATTAAAAATGAAAAATCGTAAATGTAATGTACAAAACATCTACACGAATTTAGTTGTAAATTTTATATCGCTCCACAAATTTGGTGAAAAAATTATATATTTGAATTAAACTATCTGGCTCGTTGCGTTCGCAATTTATCGCGTTTACAAACGCGAGAACTGACAAAGAGACAGACAACAAATCCATTGACGTATCTGATATCTGTCATTCGAAATATGATGCAAATCTACAATTCTAATAATAAACCAACATTACAAATCCCATCCAGCTTACTCTTATCATTTTTGAATTATTGCTTTCGTATGCACAGGGACCAAGGAAACATTTCGTCTAAAATTTGACAGAGAACTGCATTTCTCGTGTGAACATCATATACTAAGTTACATCCATCTAGCCCGTAAAGTGTTTATTTCATCTTGTTTACAAACATAAACTTATTTTTGGGGCCCATTCGGCGTAAAATAAGGATGTTAATTAAAATTTTGAAGTCGAATTTTGTGAGGATTGCAATTCTTTCTATATTTTTCAAACGAGAAGGTAAAAATAAATAAAGCACAGACAATTATAATTTTTTTAAATTTTTATTTCTGGAAATTACAATATATAGCTTCCACTGTCTATAAAGGACATCAAGGTTTTGGAATATTTTTAACATATTTTTTTATCCATTTCATATAGTGGTACACCTTGGTGAAAGTAGCTGGCTTGTCGAGACTGCACAGTACGTTTGGCTGCGAGAAACCAAATGATGTGATACCCAGTGCGTGATATTTCTGTCCAAACTTGGCGAAAATAGCTGATCCTGAATCACCCTACAACGAAAAAAATTATAAAGAACTACTTTTAGTTTAATTATAAGTCATTGATGAGAAATACTACCAGTGTTACTCTTGACTAAGAGAAGCAATTAAATTATAAGTGTTGCTTATGAAAACAATATAGTTTAGTAGAGTCACCGAATTTGGACTGCCTGGGCATTTTTCAATGTACAGTGAGAGAAGTAATTTTAATAATAAACAAGAAGTAGAATTTTTTGTAGTTTATTTTTCTACAAAACAATGTAATTAATTTTTCATGACATATACTGCATAGTAAGAAAAAAATAACTTAAATAATTGTGCCATCGGTCCAATAAATTAAACAGGTTACACAGATTTCCCCACCAATTTCATTAAGCACAATTAAAGCAAAAATATTTTTTGAATCACAAATTCACACCTGAACACAGTGTATGAACCCAAATATGACCTTTGATGCGCTGTTTTCTTTTGCTTTGACTTGCTCTACTTTCAATTTATAAGGGTTACTAATGGTAATAACAGCTTTCTGAACTATTCCTGTGGTTTAGGGTAATAATCCCATTGCTTTAAACAGTCCAGTTTAGGCAATTGTTTGTGGTCCAATCTAGGCAACTTTTAGACAACAATTTTTGGTCTAATCTAGGCAACTTTTAGACAACAGTTTGTGGTCTAATCTAGGCAACTTTTAGACAACAACAGTTTGTGGTTTAAACATTTAAACAACAGCAGTTTGTGGTCTAATTTAGGCCACTTTTAAACAACAACAATTTGTGGTCTAACCTAGGCAACTTTTAGACAACAACAGTTTGTGGTCTAATTTAGGCCACTTTTAAACAACAACTAAAGAAATTCCTTTAAGATTATTTTTAATTTTTTTAAAAATTCATATAGTAAACTTTAGCCAACCAAATTTCCTATCTGGGGACCTTTCTCTACAATAATATACTTTCCCACTAACTTTAAAATATAGTGAGACCTTTTCGTCTTTTGTTAAATTAATTAATGGATGATTCCTCAATCTAAACACTTGTTCTTTTACTGAAATCCCGGCGCTTTTTCTCTTAAAAATAATTTCATACATCCCATTACACCGTTACAACTTAAGTTGCCTATTTTACTTCCCAAATAATTAATAGAATTGAAGTTATGATACCGGTCTAAGCTAGGTGCCTGTCGAAATTAGTCAACTCTGCCTTATTTGGGCCTTGTTGGGCGGATTTTAAAGCTATAAAATCCAGCACATTTATTGGCTCAAACAACATAAAATATAATTATTTAAGTCATTTAAAGCATTTTTCCATTTGGAATTATATACCTATCTCTAACGGAAAAATTAGCAATTTGAACCATGTTTAAGATGGACCTTCACAAAGGAGTTTTCCAGTCCATTTGGTGAGCACAGTTTCAATTTTCACCCCATCCATTCAGATGGGTCATTCATGGAGGCTCCATGAAAACGTCACAACCGGTCACTTCAATCCCATAGTGCTAATGCGCCCACTCCTACCCCCGCGTTGAAACCGAAATCCCCGGCACCACTTTCCTGAGAGAGCTTCACTCCCCCCTCCCCCATTTTGTGGTTTTCTCTTCTCTGTGAGAGGCTCGCTCCCCTTACACACTATCGTATTTCAGTTTTATAGCGCAGCTCTCCGAATGGACATGAGAGATGGAAATTCAATTATTTCGATCACACTGTGCCAGCCTCATCGGATTTTGGCATTGACGGAGGGTTTTGGAACGACGCGCTCCAAATGGTGTGGAACGGTCCGACCGTGAATATCCAGCTTTAGAATGAACTCCTTGTACAGTACTTACGTAACATGTTTTCTGGTCTGTTCTAATTCCAACAGCGCAGAGATAACGACGAGCCGTCCTGGGATCATCCTCGCCAGCCAGACATTCTTTTCTGTGGACCTGCGTCATTCTGCCTTCTCTGAGCTTCCTTTCGTCTGTTAAGAAAACACAGAATACATCCCTACTTTGCTTTATTTTAGAGAAAGCGGTCAACTGGAAGCGGTCAAAGCGGTTTCCAGAATGAAATGAAACAGATTTATAAAAGCCTTTCAAATATTGTAACTCGTAATTTTAAATGAAACACCGTAAAAATTTTAATTTACATAAAGTAGAGATTTAGGTCAGAAGTCTTTACTATAGGCAAGATTTCATATAAGTAATTAAAATTTAATACAATTATTTCCTTTTTTCTTATCTCAATCTCTTTTTCTACTAATAATAAAAGAGAATGTATGCGTCTCTTGGAGCTCTACAGGGCAGACCGCTGAACTTAGAGCAAAGAAATTTCACACAAATATACTTTAAAGTGTCGGAATATGCACATAGGACCCGTATTTTTATTTGAAATTTTAATTAGAATTTTAATTAATTATAGGTTGAGCGAAAGTTTGGCGTTTTTCCTTAATAACTTCCGAACTTATTATAGCTCAAAAAATAACTTTTATACCGTCTGAAAGTTCAGAAACTAATCTTTTCCACGATATTAATTAATTGCCGTAGAATTTATTCTTTGATTGTAATAAATTATGAAAAAAGCTTTTTTGGCATAATTTATAAACAATACTTTTCATTTTTGCAATGAAATTCAAACGGTTTGCAGTGTTTAAAAATCTGACTCCTTTTCCCACGATTTCAGCGGGTAGGAAGTAAGTTTATTTTCTGCAGCATCTTGCGTTTTTCGCAAGCTAGTGTCTTTACTTTGTACTATTCTAGCATTGATTTATTTTATACTAATAAAGCTTTGCATATAAATAATAATTCGCTTCGTTCAACAGTATTTGAAACATGATTGAAAACGTTGCATTTCAGAGCAGTCAGAGGGTTATACAGTTATTTAAAAGCGAGCTTCACTTGTTTCCATTGTTGAAATCTAAGATAAATATCTTAGTGAATTTTGATTTCACTAACTTGTGACGATTGCGTTTCGGAGTCGGCATTTCTAACTGATGCTGATTCGTCTTTAAGCCTTAAAAGTTCGATTTGTTAAAAATTGATTTCAAAATGGGTTTTTTTGTCTTTCATTTCTTGAATAAAACATTGTTAAAATACTTTAAAAAATCCTATTTTGTTTTAAATATGGTTTATGGCTGAAAAATAATTTGTTACCAACTACCAACACTGTGTTTTATTTCAGAAAAACAATTTCCTTGATAAAATTCCATAATATCAAATACAGATGAATTTTAATAAATAATAATAAGAAGAAGAAATTTTCTTCAAATTTGTAGAATAAAATATGATATTCTCAAGCCTACAAACAAAGCTAAAAAGATACAGCCTCAAGTGAAAAACATCAATTTAATTTTATTTTTTGTCAGCACTCAGGCTGCCGTCTATATGTTGTAAATTGATTTAATAAAAATTTCAATATGTATACTTTTGAAAACGACTTGCATTAGAGCTTCAGTCTTATTCTCAATATTTTAGAAAACAAACTTGGGTATGTAGCTTAACCTTCCAGCGGGAGCGCCTACGCAAATTTTACGACATATCGTGGATAATATTACATATATGTATTGTATTGTTTTACAAAAATAAATGCAACTTTAATTTATGTTATCTGTATTTATTAGCTTAATAGTAAACAAAGATTTTATAAATAAAAATTACATTTAAATTTATAAAAGAACGATATAAATATGTAATATGATTCACAATGCAAGTATCTCTTGCATACGCGCGCCCGCTGGAAGGTTAAAGACAACATTGGGATTTTAAGGGTTAACCCTCTGAGCGGCGCAAACGTCTTTTTACGTTTCTCATGTTCAGTTCAAAAGCGGATAGCTCGCATTTATATATACATTTTCTTAAACAATCATGGATAAAGTGTTCTTAAGATTTCAGAGATATAATTAAATGCAAAAAAGATCGATTCATTTACTTTAAAGTTACGTGTTCTAACCTGATAGCTAAAAGTGCAAAATAATTGGGAGCTCAGAGGGTTGTAGCATGTCCCTGCCTGAAGAATTTCCCTGTGAATGTTCTTCATATTACTTAATTATTCACAGAATATATAGATTTCTCTTTTTGTTTCAATGATTAGTTTTTTGGATTTCTACGCGCTACATCACTCATATTATTTTAAGAACAAAACGCCATTAATCATTTATATGAGATTTATCCTGACGTGCGCTCCCATATATCAGAGATTAAGTTGAACCAAATATCTCTAGAACCACAGTCTCACTTTCATTTGGGTCATATAATTCAGCTAGTAACTAAACAATCTTATAAATATCAATATATTTAAAATAATTGCCAAAATCCAAGAACAACTGATCCAGTCCCAACCACTGGATCATATTTGCAATTCTTTTATTTCATTGCTGATGACCTCTAGATATCTCAACAATGGTCGTCTGTTTCCTCGAAGCGCCCTCAATTTTCGACAGAATTCTAAAATATGCTATTTCACTGTTCTGTATGAGAAAACATCTTGAAAGTGTCCGCCATACCCAACCACTCTACCAATTTGACCAATTTTAATTTTGCATATAATCTCATAACCCCTAGACACGTCATCAATGGTCGCCTACCCCTAATCCCCCTCCATTTCCGATAGATTCACCCCCCAAAAAACACCCCACTTTGTCTTCTAGCCTCAACAACTTCTCCGATTTCACCACTTCGCATCTATAGCTATGGGTTATCAATATTACGGGACCGTAAATAGAGGAGCGGTAACCCTCCCATTTTTAAGGAAAATATTAAATTTTTATTTCGTTTAGCTGTATAAAACTAGAAATTATAAAAAGAACATTAGTGTCCGGGAAATCAAGCTAATTTTGTAACTAAATCTCAAATCTTGTTGTCAACCCCTTATACTCCGGGGTAGTATTAGGTGTCTATACATTTTTTAAACGCTTTTACTAAGTTCGAAATGTTTCATGTTTGTATGTATATACGTAAGGTTGGAATTTTCTGATCAATTTTTCACTCACTTCTTAATGCAGAAGAGTTTTGAAATTTTGTATATTTATTGGGTCTTGATGACAATGAAATATTTTAATAATTTTAGATCTCTCAATTATTAGTTTAAAAAAAAAATTGCAAAATTCCGTTTGTCCTCGGTAGGTTTCAGTGGTGCCATCTATATTATTTTTGAGAACTAAAATACTTGTAATTAAAATATTAAATGACACAGTAATTTAAATGTTTCAATAAAAATAAAAATAAGTATGTCCTGTTATAGACCTTTTTAAAGAAATTATTGCTAGAATTAAATAAAGCATAGGGTCTATTACGTACAGACCTTTTTCAATAAAATAATCGCTTTAGTTAGTTGTTGTATAAAACATTTATAATACTGAATTATGGCATAAATTAAAGACTAAAAACAGGCAAATTAAAAATATAAAAAAATTAAAAAACACTTTTACCAATGCATTAAAAAATAAAATAATAATTTTTCTCAAAAATCTGGAGGTCAAAACAACAATAGGAGAAAGATATTAAACCACAATGATTATCATAAGAAATGAAATGTTATTACGCATTCATCTTATAAAATAGCTTTCCTACCTGCGCTTCACGGTTTTACGATTTTTGTTTTGACCTACAGATTTTTGAGAAAAATTATTATTTTCTTTTTTAATGCATTGGTAAAAGTGTTTTTTGTTTAGTTTTTTTATATTTATTGCCCTCAATCTTCAACACTGTAACAACTGGTAACCGAAGGTGGCTAGTTGTACATAATAAAAAAAGACATTTTATGAATGATAGTACAAACGAATATTTTATGAATGATACTTACAGTTTTTTTCTGAATACCTTCCCCATCCGGCTACCATCAAGGATTTATTATACTTATTCAGGTTTTTGTAAGGCAAGCATATAGGAGAACTCATTGTGCCACACAGGATCGACTTCTTTAGTTTAATCAGCCCGATGTCCCCCATTCTACCGTTGATGCTAAACGATGGATGCGGTATGATCCTGGCAACTTGAAACAGTTCATATGATCCATTGTGTCTTAAAACACCAACTTTGATTTCTTTTGTTGGTAAATAGCAAGGTTTGGGTGTTGATTTCTTCTGCAAGCAAACCTGTTCTTTAAATGCCTTCCCTCTAAAATACAGAATGCAATGATTCCATTTAGGTTAATGAAATAATGCAGAAATGACGAAGAATGATGAGATGAAGGATGTGATGCAGAAATGAATACGTACTATTCTGGATTCCAATTTACGTACTCAACTAACTCACCAACCAACTTATTTCCCAACTTACCGAGAGATGGCACTGAAGTTCTTTTATTTACTTTAATCAATGGCATTTTCACAGTACAAAGAATGATGAACAATGAGGAACGTGGCGTGAATAGAAGGTTTGATACGGGTGCAGCCATTTTGGGAAAATTTGGTTTTGGAATACATATTTTTGTGAAATAAATAACATATATGAAAAAAATGATAACTGTTACTTGAAATTAGATTTCGGAATGAGGAATTGTGCAAAATAAGGGAATAATTGCCATTGTTGCTAAGAATACTGAAACTTGTCATTTAAGACGACTCAAGACAAAAGAACGGAAAAAGATGATAAATGTTTCATTACGCGTGGTCATATAGCCCTAAAAGTGATCCCTATCTATTCAGAAGTTACTGAAATATTTAAAATGAGTTCATTTAGTTTATTCGTTCAACTTATATCATAAAGATATGAAGAAACACATATTACGTCATTCATCGAAACCCACTCGTAGTTCCTATTCTTTCTCTTGCATTCTGTGAGCTTGTAAGCTCATTGACTATATGACGTTGTCCCATATTGGCTAGCAGCAGTTAGTGAAAGTAGCGTTCTGCGCATACAAGACAAAGATGGATAAAATTATGTATTTCAAGAAACTCGTATTTATTGTTAGTTAAATATTTTTTCGCGAAACTGAATAATTGAAATTTAGCTGTCCAAAAAATTGCCTTCTAAAAAAAGACAAACTTTGAGAAAGAGCAGAAAATTATTTATAAACACACTTGACATTCATCAAATATCGAATCAAAATTCGATTAAAAATACCTCAAAAAGAAGGTAATATACAGGGTGTTTAAAAAATACTTGGCCAAACTTCAAGGGAAGATCAGGCATACTGAAACAAGTCATTTTCTCAATAGGACATGGGGTCGGAAATGCAAAAGGGATTCGCTACAAGGGCTCTTTGTTAGTGAAATGAATAAAAGAAAAGGATACATCAAATGAGATGCTCATCACTGATTGCATAGAATAAATAAAATAAAAGGATGCACCAAATGAGATGCACATCACTGACTGCATAGAATAAATAAAATAA
>BGPR01004877.1:88028-103611 GCA_013235015.1 Araneus ventricosus
ATAAATAAAATAAAAGGATACACCAAATGAGATGCACATCACTGATTCATAGAATACAAATTTGCCGTAATACAACTACCCAGTTGTATGAATAACAACATTATAAGTCGTATGCGGCACGACAGATACAATAATGGTAAATAGGAAGCAGTATCAACAACAAGATTTTGGATTATTTAACCTTCCAGCGGGCGCGCCTGCACAAATTTTACGACATATCGTGCATTGTATTACATAAATATATGGAAATATATTACATAATATATTTACAACAATAAATACAGCTTTTATTTATGTTATCTGTATTTATTAGCTTAACAGTAAACAAATGTTTTATAAATAAAAATGTCACTTAAAATTATAAAAGAACGATATAAATATGAGATACGATGCACAATGCAAGTATCTCTTCAAAACGCGCGGCCGCTGGGAGGTTAAAGTAAGTGTTCATTGGATTTGCCGTCTGATGCCGCACACGCTTCGAATGTTATTATTCATGAAACTGGGTTGTTCTGCTATTTCAAATTTGTATTCAATCTGTGTTGCACATTTCACCTGTTGTATCCTTTTCCTTTCCTTAGTTCACTGACGAAGAGCCCCGAGTAGAGAATCCATTTTGTATTTCCGATCCCATATTTTATTGCGCAAATGACTTGTTTCACCTACACTTGAAGTTTGGCCACGCTTTTTCGAAACACCCTGCATAATTAAGAATCTGACCTGCTTTAAGAACTTATGAATTTCGGCCACTAGCAGTTCCGAAGAGTGTCAGTAGGTGAATAATCGCCTTGCAACTGTAAAAGTCAAAACAAATTACATCAGGTGACGGATCGGTGGGGAATAGAAAGCAATCCTTGCAACACACCGGGCATCTCAGCAACTGCTGGTAATGATCATTTCTATTTAACAAGATGAAAACGGCTGCGTCTAACTCGAGGTTTGCTGCTCATAAAATATTTGATAAAATTAAGAAATCTTAGATACGAAAGTACTAAAGTTAAAAATTAATATTCACTTTCATGTAAACAATTTCATCATTAATAACTGTTAGTAGGGTCGCGGTGGCCTAGTGATAAGGTCTCGACTTCGGTACGGGGGTCCAGGGTTCCAGGTTCGAAATCCGATTCCACTGAACATCCGCCGTGTATGGGGCCTGTTATACGTTACGCAGTGGCCAAACATACTCTCGCTGGTGTGGTGAGGAAGTTTGGAGAGGGGGTACCAGGGGCTCTATCACGATTCCACCGACAACAATTCTGTTGTGAGAAAATGACCCGTTCTCCCACTCGTGACGCCACATTTCGCGATGTCATCTAAATTCGTTAACACCAAGCTTTCGAAATCGTTTGGGTACCGAAATCCCTAGCGAGTTTCAACAGTTTTTTTCTCTCCGCGCTGAAGGCAAGCGAGAAGCACTTTTCGCTAGTGAGAAGGTTGTGTTGTTTGTTTCGCGATACTTTAAATGATGGCTCTAGTTTTGATGTTAGCTCTTGCGCAAGAAGATGCAAGAAGGGCTCCTTGCTTAAACGCTTATCATATTTCATTGATAAGAGCATTTATTTACTTATGATTTCATGAATAACAACTGTAACAATATTCAAAAATGTTATTTTGATGTTTTATACGTGAAGTACTCTCTGAAGTGTATTTGTCTTTAATAGATGCAAAATGATACAGTGATTATAGATGTAATATTGAAAATAAACATTAAAGAAACCAAAACATATTTTGTTGCATAACAAAGCACATTCATAGAAAGAGTCAATTCATTCTATGCATATCATATTCGAGAAATAAACAGATAAAACAATGACATAAAGTGTAAAAACACGATTCAATAGGAAGAAAAATTTATATTCGAGAAATATCAAAGATTTGCCTGTGAACAGTGCACAAAGTCTTCACTTATTAACCACTTATCTAACAAATTATATGTTTGATTATGTTGTAAAAACTGCATGACTACAACCATCTGAACAAAAGTAAGTAGTTTTCATTGAAACAATATACTTCACATGCCGACTCGACAGTCGATTTGTTTGTTTATGCTTCGAAATCGGAAAGAGTGCTCTCTTTTGATTGGTCGATCGTTTCCACTCCTCGCCATTCGCGGAAACGGTGAGAAATTACTCCCTTTGGTTTCACTCGGCGTTGGTGGTATATCTAAATTGAAGGTCGCGATTATTTTCTCGCTGTATTTGAGTACTCGCGAGCGAGAACTAATCGGTGCAAATAATTGCCGGTAGAATCGTGATAGAGCCCCTGATCAGACATCGTCTTTGTCATCTGACCGCGGTTCAAAATGACGAGTTCCCTCCCAAAATAGCCCTCGCGTTGCTTCAAAGCAGGATGTTAATATAACTAGCTAAATAAACTAAACTCATAACTGATAATACGGATCAGTTATATTTAATAAAATGAGAATATCTGTTTCTTATTCAAGGTTGAACAGTAAAAGATATATGAGAAAATTAAGCAATCTAATATACGAAAGCACGAAATAACCAATTGATATCCACTCTCATATATACAATTTCTTGATTAATAAAATGGCAACGTTAACAAATTAAATTTTAATAATAATAATAAAAGAAAAAACAAAAATCAAGAAAAATACAGTCCAGTCCAGCAAAGTCATAAAACATTGATCTACAGTTGCAGCTATTATAAACCAAGGAATGCGTAGAATAAAATAGTGAATATGTAGCAAATAGTAGTACCATACATTAGAAATTTGAGTATTTAATATCAATATGTCATAAACAATTGTAGTCATTCAAGAATAAAGATAATAAAGAACAAATAGTTTAAAATTTGGCTCAATGTCTTAACACATTAAGAGTGTATACCAATTCCTCATATCAGGCCGAAAGGAAAGCAATGAATATGATGTTTTAGAGTGAAATTCATCAACAAAAATTGAATGTTGAGTTTAGATGCATTTTCAAAAGATTGGAAATAGTTCATCTAGGTGAAAATTGGTAGGAAACCGTTTAAAAAGTGGCTTACTTTAGGAAACAATGCGCCGCAGTTAAAATGAATCTATCAGAAATTATTGCACCTCCGCATGATAGTTCTCCTTCTTTATTTATGTAAACCTGTGAAAAGTAAATGAATTAATAATAAAACAAATCAAACACTTTTACAATATACAGGGTGAGCAAAAAGTATTTCTCTGTTTACAAAATGTTAACAGAAAATAACCCGTAGAAGAATATTCTCTCATTTTGAAGAACCTTGGAATTCAGTGCCCTCAGAATATGGAACACCCGAGTTCTCTCAAAGATAAGAGAAATTACCTACCCCCTAAAAACCCACAATGACAGCTTGTATTCTTATTAGAATGATATACAAAAATGACTCTGCTTGACTGATGGATATTAAGGGAATTTATTAGAAGAAAATGGGTTCAGCTAAAATAAGAATTATAAGAAAACCGCTGTATCTCCCAAACCAACCTGGTTGAACCACCCTAACAAACAAATCATGCACCTCGAATATTGATTCAATCACACTTAACAAAAGGGGGTGAAATTTTTGCATGGATGTCTGGGCAATTCGGGTACCCGACGTTCTTAGGTTGAATGGACGTTCGGGGCTTTTCGGTATTAAACGAGTAAAGTATCTTGAAATTTGAAGTACTTTTATAATTAGTTATAGAGATAAGTTTAATTCTCAAAAATTCCATCATAAACATTTTCCGGGGGTCTGGTATTGTCTATATACAATACTCTTCATGTCGCATCATGCTATTATAAAATTAATTATAAAAAAACATAAGAAATCATAATAATAGAGAAAAAATTGCTTTTGCCTATAATATCCGAAAAATACATAATCAAATTGCTAAATGTTTCATGTAGAAATATTTTTCCTTTTAAATTTCGTTCCTAATGCTTTTATTACTCTTAATGTTCCTTTCGCAATTTTTGTACGTTTTTGTTTAATTGACTTGTTTCATGTTGATAGAGTTGGAATTTTGTAATCGATTTTTCACTAAATTCCTGATTTACTAAAGTTCTAAAATTTTGTACAATTATGCGTTCTCGATGACAGTAGTACATTTTTTCTTCGTGGGAAGAACCATAAATCACTAGGCTCCCCTCACTTAACCTGATTCTCATGAAGTGAGAATCATGTTAAGTGAGATTAGACGAACCAAGCCGACGACTCATCCTTGTATTAGATGCTGCCCAAAGCTGCTTAAAGCTGGACATTTACGATCACTCCACACCGCGCAAATGGCTTGTTTGCACTCCACACCTTTCCACTTTATATCCCATACGGAATCTTCAAGCAAATCACAAACCCAAATATTACTGGTCACTACGACCCCATAGAGCTACTGCGGCTACTCCCTAACCCGCTTTCAAACGCGACCCCCGTCCCCACTCGGATTTCCTCGGTGATCGTCTCGGTAAATACAGTGAGGCTTTTGCTTTCGCTACACAGCCTCACTCCCCCTCACCCACGTCTCTACACCAGTCGCCTTTCGACCATAAAGTCCAAATGAATTTCAAACGAAGTTTGATTTTCAAAATTCCTTCCACAACACTCCATCCGTTATCAGATTTTCGCATCAATGACCGGTTTTGAAGCGATGCGACCGAATTCGATAGTGATCATAAATCTCCAGCTTAAAACTCCCAAATACCAAGAAGAAAAGTCGCGATGGAGGATAACGCCATTTTATGATAGAGAGCTAGATGAGTTACTCAGAACCTTGGAGACAGTGTCTTACACAAATCACTCCGAGCCAGAACCCTTTGAGTCAGAATTTTAAATTATTGAAGTGAAATTGTTTTCCTTTGGTGCAGTGTGTACCACTACAAAAGATGCCTTAAAAATAAAATTTCAAGCCAGTAGGGTGAAACATTAAAAAAGTTTCCCTATGTCCAGTATCCTGAGAAAACCGTATATTTCTACTGAAAAAAGATGAAACATCACACAAATTTCATTTTAAAATGTTTGCCAAGGGATATTAAAAAAATTGCATAAGTATTTTAAATGGCAAAAAAGAATTAAAAACAAAAAAAAAAAATTCAAAAGTCAGAATTCACTAGAGAACTCATTTTTGCGAAGAACACAGATTTTCTACAGATGTATTAGAAAAACTAAAGAAATCATATGATTCCATCCCCGAAACGAGAAATCCCTGTAAAGATTATAATAATAAGAAAGTCGATAATCAAATACAAGTAAAAGCATGTAATTCCATCAATTATTGAATTAATAGAAGCAGTTTAAAGGTGATATCCGGTATACTGTGTACCAAGTCTGAAGGGGTTGAGGCCATATTTTTTTATTGACAAGGTGAATAACATTCAACAAAGAAATAGTTCCTAGCTTCCGAAGTGTTTGCTGTGAGCGAAATAGGCACTCTACAGTCAATGTTACTGTCCGATAACCTTCAAACGACTGTACATTGGCTGTTGAAGCGTCCCTACGAGCCCCTCCTCGAAATAAGACAGCCGCTTAGTTTGAACCTCACCATGCTGTCTTAAACAATGGAGACATTTAAAAGACGCCGAAATCTACAAGCATATCTCACGTAAAATGTTGTCAAATGAAGCATCGAGACGTTTACAGGACTCCAGAGACCAGAAACAAATCTCATGTAATTCTTGTGGAATGAAGAAACATTTACATGACACCAGAGATCACAAGCATATCTCCTGTGACTGTTTCCAAATGGAACATCGAAACATCGAGACATTTACAGCACACCAGAGACCACAAGCATATCTCCTGTGACTGTTTCCAAATGGAGCATCGTAACATCGAGACATTTACAGAACACCAGAGACTGTTGGCATATCTCATGCAAACTGTTGTCAAATCGAGCGTATTCATTAGGTCTAAACTGAAAGAAAAGAAGTTACTTACAAGCCACGGGTATTTGTTTTTCTGTTTTATTTCTATTCCATTTATAATTTTTCTGGAAGTTCCTGTAGATGGTTTATTTGCAGGCGATATACCGCATCCTGCAAGAAAAAATACAAGTAGGATAATTTCTGTCATTAATTGCATAAAAATTAACCTGACAATCATAAAATTCAGTTGTCAATCACAAACACATACTATTTCCTTTATGAGAGACATAAAAAAATTATTTTAGTTGTTTGAAAGTAAAACGTGAACACACCACGTCCATAATAAATTTATTCTTATAACATTTTTTGCGAAACCAAATCGGAAATTAGTCATTTTCACTATTTGGATAAATAATCGAAAATAAAAGTTTCAAATTTTTTCATTTCTATCAACAAATTATTATTTCAACAAAACTCATTTAAAAAACATTTTATTCTTATAATGAAGGCTTTGGATATACCCGCTTATTCGCCAAACTAATTACGGGAATTTCATTTACATTTAATTATCTGGCCACTTCCACTTTGTTGTGTCTAGATGTTTCTCATAATGTGCCTAATTTTTTCTATACAGTTTTATCTATCAAATATCTAAATATTCTCATTCGCCTTCTATTCGCTTTTCTCTCTTATGAACTAACTTTCAAGGCAACATTGAACTATCATTTTTACTCTCTCATATATGAAGTTTACAATAAGAAAACATTGTAATCGTTAAAAATTCGACTTCAAGATTTTCACTAATCTCATTGTTTTAGACCCCAATGAAACCTTTACACTACGACCCACCCTTGCCTCCAGAGATAGTGATCTCCGGTTTGCAGTTTGGATGGATATGCGTAGAGAATCATTATTGATTCCACAAAACAAAATTACATGGAATAGATACATGGTAACTACACAATTGAGGTAACAATAAAGACAACATAAGAAAATAAAATAAACAATAAATTAATCATAACAACTGAAATTACTTCTAGTTTCTCTGCTGAGTATAAATATTACAAGAGTTCCTCGAAAATTAGGATTTATAGGATTTTGATTTCCAATTTTGCAAACGATTTACCTTTAGTCGTATAAAGTAGCTCTGATAAAATTTTAATAGACCATTATGGGACCATGTTTAATTTAAATAGACAAAGAACATAAAATGTTTCCGATTTGTGATTTATAACACCTCATATTTTTCGTAAAAAAATTGATAAAAAAACGCACTTACTTCGGCAGTTTTTAGACATTTTTGACTTCTTCTGGCACTGCGAAAGAAAACAAAAAAGTATATTTAGTGAGATTATCAAAGCGCTTAAGTGCAGTCAGTATTTAAACAGTCACTGTGAGAAATCCCGCCTCTATAACTTCGAGAAAAATTGAAATTGCAAAGAAGCTGAAATAAAAATATAACTTGAGGCAACTTTGTTCTCTCGGATTCTTAATTGACTTACAGCATTTCAGAAAATTATTTTAAGAGCTTTCCTAGTGTCCTTATAGGCTCGGAAACTGTTTATAATGTTAACTGTAGAATTCATCTTAAAATTTAGAAATTTATTATATTATTAATTGATACGTTGATTGCAGAAACCACATAATTCATTCTTTTTTCAAATTGATACGTTGATTGCAGAAACCACATAATTTATTTTTTTTTCAAATTGATACGTTGATTGCAGAAACCACATAATTCATTTTTTTCAAACTTGCATTCATCCTGTTTTCACATTCTGAAGGGGTATTTGCTTAATGAGTGAATAAATAACAAAGCTGCACCATAGGCTTATACAATCTACCAGATAATAAAAAATAATCATTTATTTAAAAAGAATTAATCCGTTTTCCGTTAAAGATCCCAGAATTTTGATATTATTTACTCTTATGTTTTCTGCAATCGACTTTTAAATTATAAGCATTCATCTTAAAGTTCAGAATCCGATTATATTGCTTATTATAGCTTTCATCTTTAACCTATATTACGATCTGTAGCATTCATATGAAAGCCGGAGAATCGATTGTATTACCAGCATTATTTAATTTGTAGAGAAGCAATGACAAAAAGTATCAATATTAAAATTTCGCTCTTTTACAAACAGGTAATATGATATGAAAATGTATAAATAATTAACTCATACCTTAATAAATAGTATTAAGTTTTAATAGCATTTATTTATTATGGCAAGAAAATTTTAATAAATGTACAGCATAGGTTTACATTCGTAAGCGATGGTACAATGTTGATGCCTATGAATAAAGCAAATTAAAAACTTACTTACATTGGTTCTGCTAACTAATAGAAAAATGAGCAAAACAAGAAAATGTTTCCGACGATGAGACATTTCGATAATAACATATCTACAGCAAGATCCTTTAGAATAATAATGAATACTATTTATAATTTCTCTAAGAAAACGACAAAAACAAATTTTAGAAAAGTAGTAAAGGTTGTGAAACCAGGATATTCATCAGGCAATGAGTCCCGTGTTTACCTTCGCTTTTAAAAATAATAATTCTTATTATTAGAATGTCAGTTTATTAGCTATTATTTGCGAAATTTTTAACAAACGCAAACGTAATCGAATCTTTTTTCAGCATATTGCGTTAGAAACAAATTGCGAAATACTTCGTATAAAAAGGAAAAATTTACGCTTCAGAAGTTTCATGTTATTTATTTATGCTTCATAGAAACGCACGGTGCCTTACAATTGGTAAACCATACCTTTCTATGGGCCATAATAGGCCCTTAACACAGTTTAATTTATGTATTTCATATGATAAATAGCTTAGCGATCCATATTATTTATGAATGTGAAATCACGACCAATCCATAATAATAAATCAACAGATACATATGTTTCTCTGTTTTCTTACCTGTTAGAAGAACTCCTCTTAAAGGAAAATAAATAGTAGCGACATCAAACTCGCACATGCCATTATGGGGGCCAATTTCTACTACAAATGTGTTATTTTTAACTTTCAAAATTTATAAATTCTTAGGATAATTAATTTAATTTGAAATTTAGCAATTTTTTGGCATTTTCGCCAATTTAGTATAGTTTAGTTATAGTAGCATCCCGTTTCGAAGCAACAATAGGGCTATTTTGGGACTGACCTCGTAATTCTGAATCTCGGTCAGATGACGAGGACGACAAATGAGATGGCATCCCCTCTCCAAATTTCCGCACCCCAATAGCCGGTGGATGTTTGCTCCCCTACGATGATTTAACGTCCAATAGGCGCGCAAACACTGCAGATCTTCAGTGGAAGCGGATTTCGAACTCTCCTAGCCTGAAGCCGAGACCATGCCACTAGGCCACCGTGACCTAAGTTTTCGCCAATAACTTCAGAAATAATTATTGCTCGAAAATTAATTTTATACCAGTGGTTTGGGATATTCGGCAGTGAGTCCCTTTCTCTTTTATATATATAGATTTCTAAAAATTATTTTTAAATATATTTTTACTTTCTATGGCGTTTGCATTACCTAGCCGTTGAAAGTGCATTTGATATGTGATGAATTTAACCTTCGTTGAATTATAAACACAGGGTTAGCCTAAATGATTAATCGGGTTTCAAAACACTGTGTATTGAGAGGTATACGACCTACAAGACGGGTGATACATGACAAGATACATACACTCCCCCACGTTTAAAGCCCTCCTCGTGGCTCAGGGATGCAGGTCTGTAGCGGAACGTACAAGATGGCGGCAATGCAGGAGAAGAGTTTTGTGTGTTGAATATGCGAAGTGTTCTTCGGTTTAGAGCGTTCACGTGCATACGCAAATACGGAAAGCTGCACCTGGTCATTTCTAGTATGTACCAGAAACTTGGTGATATGTATGAATGTATCTTTTCATCTAACGCCGTCTTGTACCTCGTATACTTGTAAATAAACTGGTCTTTTGAAAACCGATGAATCATTTAGGCTAACCTGTACTCCCCTGCAGTTTTCTCCCAAATATTGAATTATAATTAAAGAAAAAGAGTCTGCGAAAATAAACGAAAACTCATTTTATTTATAAAAGACGAAAATATTTTCGCTGAACACCCGCTGTATCTACATCATGTTATAACAGAATGCCTAATCAGTGAATTATTTTATAAAAGGCATTATTGTGAAAGAAAAAATTGTTGATATTGAGTAAGCATTTGAATTTTATTTTCAGGTGTTTTTATTATCTCATTTATGTCTGATAGACTTTAACTTTGATGATGCAAGGCCATTTCAAAAACACATGCTTTGCACGCAAATATTTTTTTTTGATCAAAAGTGGTCTAAGTATCTGTCTGAATCACTTTCGCTTTTGATTAGAAATATTTCATTCTAGAAGGACATTTCAACTCAGTCCAATTTTGATAATGGAAGATGTTTACACAACATTGCTGTATGCCAAGACTTTAGGATCAATCATCAAAATTATCGACGGTCTGAGAGTATCGCCGACTCATGGTAGAATTGTACTTGTTTGTGCAATAAAAATATTTAAAAGAACTACTATGGCATAAATGACTAATATTTTTAGTAAGTCAACTTAGATTTTTTCGTGTTATGTTTTGCTTAATTATTTTTTAATGTTCCAAGCTGATTTTGCGGTTTCACAATTGATTAAATTAGTTAAGCAGAAAATGAAAAAACTCTGGATGAAAAATAATATAAATGTTCTTTAATTTTAGTCCTACATTATATGAAATTTTGTTTTTCAACAAAAGTTGTGTAATTTTGATAACTAAATGTAAGCAAGCACAGATAGAGAATATTTAAAAAATTAATCTTCACACTTGTAATTAAAAATTAATTATTTACTAGTTGTTCTGTAACAGTAGATAAAAGTAAAGGTTTAGATATTTTTTCACGAATTACAGTGAAACTCGCTTTAACGAACATGAATCCTTCCAGAATCTTACTCTTAATGCGAAACACCGTTGTAGACGAGGCAATTTTTCAAGCATATAAATTAATGTTAATGATAATGTTCCATAAGAAAAAATACCAAAATATTTATGCATAAATTATTAATAAATTATAAATAATCTACGGTGCTTCCTTAAATATTTCTTCGGCTGATGATGGTCTTAACAAGGTCGGCGAAAATTACTTTCACTTTTTCATAACTGATATTCGTTAAATAGTGTTAATAGGCAACTGCGTTTCACATGCATCCATATGACAAGCAACTTTCAACATCGTCGACAAGCCATGTAAATATGCGATATTCTTGCAACTGAACCCCTTTGAAGGATATGCAAGGTGTGCCCAAATGTAAAGGAGAACTTAGCTGTGGTCGGCGTTAATAAATCCCAGCAATTAATGTGCTAGAGACAGATGAGTGGTGGCATTCCCAGTTGCACCTGCGTAGTTAACGGCTTCGCATCAATATCCCTCATTTCTGAGAGTTGTTTCCGCAGTTCTTGCAAATGGATTCCCCAGATCAGCACAAAGAGCAGTTATCCACCCTCTTCGCGCAGAAGGGCAGCATGCCAAATTTATCACCGGATGAAAAAGGTGTACGAGCAGTGTCTCGCACGGTGCTCCATATTCCAGTCGTGTCAGCGTTATGAGGCGAGACGCGCAAACATCATCGACTTCCCCATCGCCCTGAGCAAGAGCACGTTATGACTAATAGTGCCACGATTTCTGCTATGCATGAGCTCATACTGAATCGTCGAATTACCACACGTGAAATGGTTTGAACGTCTATGCTGTGAACTGCATTACATAATCCACGAAAAGCTTGCTGTGGCAAAAGTTTGGCACAGTGGTTAACTGCTTTCTCAGAATCAGAATATCTATGAGGATAATGTGGGTGTTTCACTGACCCAGCAGTTTCTACACTGAAGTCACCCACTCCCTTCCTACGGGCTGGGATCAGTGTATCCATGTCAATGGCGATTATTCAGTAGTTGTACTGTTTTGGCCATGAACTCGTAATTAGAATATTTGTTATTAAAAATATCTTTTACTTATAATGGTAGTCTCCATTTCATTTGGGCACACCTTATGTCTCCTTAACTGTCCTTGTTCTTGATAGCAATTGCCTTAAGGAGTGCAAATCCTTCCGTTGACTGATTGCATGTGCATGCCAGAGCAGCCACTCTTTCCCACCTCGTTCTCGCTTTTCAATGGATTTTATATTCATTTCTACGGTTATTTTCTTTTCCTTATGACTGTCTTGATGGTTTTTTTTCTCTGGGGATATTCCTTGCACTTTGTGGAAAAAAAAAATCAATTGTATTACTGATAAAAAAGTTTAGAAATATGTGTGATTACATTCCAGAACAATTACATTCTTTTTTACATTAAACAATAATAGTGAATCCAGGGTTCTATGTACAGCCCCCCAGAGTCGCCAGAATTTTGATTTTATTTAAACACTACATCTGTTTATTCTTAATCTCCCTAACAAAGAAAAGAAGATGACAACATCGCTTCCTCATTTGACACAGGCTCCAAGATTTTCCACTTTTGTTGTCATTCCAATCGTACTTGCAGAGATTTCAGGTCGAAAGTATTTTTAACTAGTTATTTAATTGTGTTTATTATTAAATTATCGAAAGTATCGTATTGTCTTTTATGATCTATATTGTCAGGTAAGTAAAGTCTTTAAGTGATTTTCGTTTACATAAGCTATAGGGTTTGACATTCGTCAAGACAATAAACGTTTTTTATGCACCAGCCCAAACCCAAATCCTGGATTCGCCACTGCATCAAGTCAGATAGGTATTCAAGTTAAAGAAAGCTATGAATGGACGTTATGTCAACAAACCATTGATGAAAGTTAAAATCATTATCATTTTCTATGAAGGGAAAGACAAATCTCTTTTCATCAATTTATAGATAGTTTCATTGCACTCGTGACAAAAATTTTCACTGCAAAATATATATGAAATGTGATTATTTCATTATATTAAAATGAAAACACTTATTTTAACAGTCCTGCAATATATTTGGCCAGTCGTAATACGCACTTTCATTGATCTAGTCTCTGCACCGACGATTTTGCCCTCACATATTAAACAAGACACATCATAATCGCGAATAGTAATGGTCACTACTTTGCTCGGAATATTTTGGAGATAATGTACGTTGAATTTATAGCTTGTTTCATTTATGAAAATTGAGGACACTCTTCGGATACTTTTTTCTCAGCTGCATACGATACCGTATCGAACTCTTCAAGAATAAATGAATCGCTGATTCGAGTTAACACTAATTTTGTTTAGCAGCCCGGATATAGGAATCCGCTTTGTATTAAAGAAACAATACAGAGGATTCGTCTTATCCACATCTGGTTTTGAAATTTTATATAAAAAATATTTTACAAATTAGTGGTAGAACTCGACAAGTCGATATGCTTTTAAATTTTTGGCTTGATACGCCGCATAATGGTTAAAATATATTTGGAAAAAGTCATGATGTGAATGATAACTAGAAAATCTGTTAAAAAATATTTACTAAATTATTTCGTTAAAAAAATTGTCAGTCTTTCAAATATGAATCATATGGGCGTTAAGTCAAGATTAATTGTCACTACAATTTTCATGAATTGCATTCATTCCGGAACAGGATTTTGTAACATATACTGACAGTTTAGTAAAACAAATAATTTGTTAAAAAAATTACTCATTGAAACAGCACGCACCCATTTTATTATGATTTTGGTTTCGTATCGTATGTAACCAGTTTGGTTCCTTTTTTTTTCGTTAATCACCCTGTAAATCGCCAAATCAAATCGAACAAAATTAATCATTTCGGTAAACCTTTTTTTACAATAAATACTTATAAATTTAAAGACTTAAAAAAAGATTCCAAAACCATAAGGTATATATGTTCTTTATTTTGTAGCGAAAGGTATATTTCTACGTTAATACATTAGTAACAATTGAAATTAGAAAAAGGAATTATTAATTCAACATCGTTACAACGATTAAAAAAAAGTTCACAAAATATTGTAAAATACCATGCTTGACGACGTGTGACTCCTTTTAGAAAGCCCAAGCAATTTTAGCTTTAAAGACTGTCATATCTATCTCTACCCAGATTGTTCGTTACCTATAGCTTTGTCGTTAATTTTAATTATGTACTTTTGTTTTTCACAGCAATATTGGGGTAAGGACTTTATAAGACTTAAACGTCTGGTAGTAATATCTAAATTTTCATTTTCTTTAACTATTTCATTGTATGTCATTATTTAGATTTTAAAAATATAAATACGTTCTGTTTTAGTGCGTATCTTTAAATCGTTATATTTTCAAAATTTTATTCATGTTCAAAGTTCAATTATTATGTTCAATTTCTTTTACTAATTATGTTAATGAGTTATTTATTTGATTTGAAAAAAGAAAATGTTTAAAATAAAAATGCATTTATTTAATCATAAAAAATCCCATCAATGTTGTATACTTAATAAACATTGCAAGAAAAGTTTAAAATTGCATTACAAATAATTTTATTCCAGATCATGATAAGCTACATTTATAGGTTGTTGGAGTTTCATGTACTTCTGTGTTTACAGTGTTGTTTGCTGATTTTTATCGTAAAAGAAATGTATTCTTTTCATATGTGTATCCTCAGTATCCTGTGTATGTCTCGCACATGCGCAGCAAAAAATTATTCACTACAAATACTCATATTTCCTCTAATATTCCTAGTATTAACCTCAAATTTTAATGGAACAATTCTCTAGCACATTTACAAGCATTGTTACAGTTTCGTATTATTTGGCGGAATTCTCTGCATTTAATAAGCAAAACTCATGCTGGAAAATTTGGAATTTTTTTAAGAAAACCTTTATATTTCCCAGAATATACTTTCTATTTTTACGAAAATGCAAGTAAGACATGTGCTTATTAAGAAAACCCATTGATGAAATTTTGTAAATCATTATAAGCTTTCTGCGTAACGGGGTGAGCCCAGATTTATTTCTTCTCCGTCAATTTCTGGTATGTCCTCTACATGCCCCTTTGACCGAATCTTCACTATAAAACATGTGTCCATTCTTTACTTGCTCGAACTTCAGGGCAGTTGGTCTAGCCTTTTCGAAGTGATATCCGAAAGTGTCCGTATACTTTTTATCATGTATATTGTATAACCCTATGGGCGGTTGACAGGAACAACAGATCTCGTCACGGAATGACTTAGAAAGGTTAAGAATGCACTTTCTTAGCCAATTCACCATTTTGAAAGATTATTTTAAGATTTCAGCATACGAAATTTCGAAGTAGCTGGAAATAGCCGCTATAAATGCCATGTTGGAAAATTACACTCTAAGAACCCCAGTAGCACATAGATATTGTACAATATTGTACGATATTCGCAATATTGTACAATATCATATAATATTATTTAACATAGAACAATATTGTACAATACCGTGCAATATGTTGTGCTATCTGGGAAGGGGATTCATACAGGTTTTCCATCTTCGGAATTTCACTTTTAAGTGAGAATGTTACTGTAAGAACCAGTAGTCCAAATGTCGAAGAACTATATTCCAAGAATGAAGTTCGTACTGGGATTTCATTCTGTGGATTTCTCTTACAAATCAATATGTCGCAGTAAGTACTAGGAGTATGAATGCTGAAAACCTATATTCCAAGAATACAACTCATGTAAGATTTTTCATCTTGGTGGAAATCCCTTATTAATGAATACGTCATAATAAAGTTTAGGATGACAGACTTTTTGCAGTGAAGCAAATGTTTTAAGTTTAATATTTGAAAAA
>BGPR01004878.1:0-12740 GCA_013235015.1 Araneus ventricosus
TTTTTAATCCTTTTTACAGTAAGCTTTACTAATTACTGACATATACGATGTATATTCTTCATATACATAATATTGAAAAGAAGACATATTTATATATATGTCTTTTTATTATGTTTTTGCTTCTTGTTATATATGTAATAATCTCGCTTAATTTTGCTTTAAATTCTAATATTATATATTTTAAAGTCTTAATGCATTCAAAATCACTTTTCTTAAACTCCAGTTTCGTTTTATTTCTTGCGCTGGAGGTATATTAAATCTCTCGTTTTGACATATTCATTACTAAAAGAATATTTTAATCGTTTCCACGCTCGCACAAATCTCGAAATCAGCGACCCCTTGACGCCATGCATTTTCCCTAAAACACTTACGTAATTTACTAAAAATAGCTATTATTCCCTTCACTTTGATCACGTGTCCATCTGTTAAATCCCTACCTGAGAAAAAGCAGGGATTTTCTGCTCTCTTTTGGCTTGAAAACTTGAACCAAAATGTACGTACATTCCGTCACTGTCCCATAATAAAGGAAAATTAGTTAATAACTAGGCCTGTTTTTTATTTAACGAGTACAACAAAGAAAACATTTCATATATATATATATATATATATATATATATAATAATCTCGCTTAATTTTGCTTTAGATTCTAATATTACATATATTAAAATCTTAGTAAAGTCTTAATGTATTCAAAAATCGCTTTTCTTAAACTCCAATTTAGGTTTTATTTCCCGCGCTGGAGGTATATTAAATCTCGCGTTTTGGCATATTTATTACTCAAAGAATATTCTAATTACTTCCACGGGCCCACATGAATCGAGAAATCAGCGACTTGTTGGCACCATACTTTTCCCTAATACACTTACGCAATTTACTAAAAATAGCTATTATTCCTTTCACTTTGATCACGTGTCTATATGTTAATCCCTTATCTGAGAAAATGCAGGGATTTTCTGTTCGCTTTTTGACTTGAAACCCTAAATTAAGATGCACGTATATCAGCCAGCCTCCTGAATAGAAAATAGTTTGATAATCAATGAAAAGTAATTATTTGCTCGGCCTGTTCCTTATTTAACAAATACAACAACGAATTCATTATATATATAAAATGTATTCGTAATTGTAGTCGTTAAATAAATACAAGCCGAGTTATTACTAATTTTCATTTTATTATCGGAGAGTGACGGTACATCATGCTTTAAGTTTCAAGCCAAAAGAGAACAGAAGATCCCTGCTTTTTCTCAGGTAGGGATTTAACAGATAGGCATGTAATCAAAGTGAAACGGAATATTGGGGTTTTTAATAAGTTACGTAGGCGTTTCAGGGAAAAAGTCTGGTGCCAAAGAGACGCCGTCATGATTTTCTATCGGCACGTGAAAGCGATGAAATATTCTTTTAGTAATAAATATGCCAAAATGAGAGATTTAATATACCTCCAGCGCGGGAAAAGAACGAAACTGGAATTTTAGAAAAGTGATTTTGGAATACATTAAGATTATTTTAAAATATATAATATTAGAATTTGGAATAAAATTAAGTGAGATTATTACATATATATATATATATATATATATATATATATATATATGTGTGTGTGTGTGTGTGTGTGTGTGTGTGTGTGTTTGTATTTTTTGTATTTGTATATTTAGTTAGTGGACCTCAAAATATTTTTACACAACAGGTGGTCCGCACAACTAAAAAGGTTGGGAACCACTGTAAATAGATTATTGTTTTAAATTTCTTTACTTCGTGAAGTGTTGGCTTGCCAATTTTTGCCATCCGGATTGAATATTTTATATATCTAAATAATATAATTTTTATTTTATAATTAAAAATTTTAGGTAATTTTTACTTATAAGATGTCACCACCCTAAACAATCGACGTTTCTTTGTCTAGGTTATTTCTCTGTCTTGCCTATGAATGTAAATAACTAGTAACTTTTTATGGCTATTTAAAAATCATTGCCATATTCAAGTTGTAGCTAATTCTATTTTTTTAACAATTTCGGCGTATTTTTTTCATTGGAAATTCTTTACCCCTTCGCTGGAATATTAATTCTCATATTGCTTTGCAAACTTACATTTTATTGGAAATAAAAATGCACATTTTTAAATTTATGAAAACTTAAACTTTTAAGTTAAGAGAAGTATTTGAAAGTTAAAGATTCTAAATAAATTATCTGTAAATAGGAGCCTAAAATAATATTTACGACATCATAAAAAAGTCGTATATAGTGTACGAGTATAAGTGTGTGTGTTTTTGGGGGCGTTTCATTTCTACGTTGCTACTGATTGCTTTAAGTCAGTAGTTCCCAACTTGTGGTATGCTTACCCCTAGGACAGCGGTTCCCAATCTTAATTTCCACCCAAACCCCCTTGATTAGCTTTTTATTTTTGTGTATCCCCCTATCCCTTCCGGTATCCCTTCGAGCAAAGAAACTTTTAAAGGGGACATACGACTTTTAAACCTCGAAAAAATGGGGCTGAGAACTGTCAAATTCGAGACAATAAATCTTTGAAACAATGCAATTCACAAACTCACTTATTTTTTCTACAAAAATATAAGTTCTTTCTCTTATAGTGCACACATTTCCAAATCTTTATATTGGTATGGATTTATTTGAGCGAGTAATAAATATGGGTATAATTTTTGGAGAAAAAAAGAGATAGTCACCTTGCGCGCATGATTACGGATAAAATATTGATGTAAACACGCTATTTTAGGTATCTAAGTAATACAAACAGTCTGTTTAAGAAACTGAACCACAATTTATTAACATTTAAATTTAATTTCTATTTCTATACCATTGTAAAATAAAATTTTAAAAATAGTTGAAATTTCAACTTCTCTAACCCCTCAAAAAACTTCTTTGGAGAAAATATGTACAAAAATTGAGGTTCAATTTGTGGAACATAGCACAATACATATTCAGTAAAAATTTTATGTAAAAATATTTAACAGTTCTTTAGATATTGTGCGCGCAATATCAAAAAAACACATTTTGAGATATAGCGCTTTAAAATATGGCCACTTTCATTATTTACGTTGAACAGATGATAAAATTTCCCTTCGTAACTTTCATAGTTACGGGAATTTTTAAACGCGGTTTTAAATTGTTCAGAAAAGACAGAGGAATAAAAGATATATTTTTCATAAAATCGAAAATTTTCGACGTTTAATAGTCGTATATCCCTTTAATAATGTTAAAGGCTTAGGTAAGCTTACAAATCAAACGACTCGAATTAACTTAATGACATTTATAGGATTTATTTTTGATTTTACATTTTATTCTAATATTTTATGATAATATTAGTTCCGTATAACAAATGAAAACAGCATTTGAATAATTTCTAATTTACTTATCATGAAGGCTAACAATTACTCATCGTGATAGTCATCTCTTCAAATGGAAGACAGCTTGAATGCAATCGTTGAGATTGCTCCATGGAACTGAGTTTTATAAAATTAGTTCAAATGAAGACAGATATAATCTCGTATTAAGATGTCGCCAAACTTACTGCTATATTATTTATTATAATTGTACGCATAGGACGAGTATATTCTTTGTTCGCGAAAGGTATTAAATATTTTATTGCTTTAACACTTGAGTTGTTGATACTTTAGGAGGTACCAAGCTAAAAAAGGTCTGCAAAAATTGCTATAGCTATTATAGTAAACCTTTCACTGCTACCTAGTAGGCTGTCAGACTTGTATAGCATTCACTTTTCTCACGAACTTGGGGAAATAAAATTCTATAACTTTTCTCCCTTTTAATCCCTTATGTTTTGTGTTTTCCGCTTCATGTCACCGTACGTTCCGTTTTGAACTGGACGGTCCCGTTTTCAGGTATTCTATCTCGTTGTTTCCGAGCACACCTTCCCTTTGGCAGAGTGGCGATTTATTTTTAAAATATTCACTATATTGTTATATTATACAATATTATTCAGTGCAGTACAATATTATTTAATATGGTATAATATTATACAGTATTATATGACATTATACAATATTATTTAATATAGTATAGTATTTATGACATTATACAATATTATATAATATTATTCAGTATAGTACAATATTATTTAATATGGTATAATATTATACAGTATTATATGACATTATACAATATTATATAATATTATTCAGTATAGTACAATATCATTTAATATGGTATAATATTATGCAGTATTATATGACATTATCTAATATTATGAAAAAAACATTGAAAAAGTCTTACGTTTTACACTGTTTCAATGTTGGGAAAAATATTTTACAATATTACTTTTTCGAATTTTATGATATAAGACAATATCTTGTGCTACCTGGGTAATGGGGCACACGCAATGCGTCCAGTGCCGAACCTGCAACTTTTGCCTCAAGGGGCGAGTTTACAACATGCCGCCCTTCCTTTACAAATTTCATTGAGCATATAAATCTCAAAAAAATAAATGATTTATAAATAAATAAATCAAAATAAATCCCAGGAAAAAATTATTATTAATTCATAATTCCATCTCTGCAGATAGGTTACGAAATCCTACGTCCTCCATTTGTTTTTCCTTTGCATATCGGCAATTTATCGACAAAAGGCGAAATATACGAATTAATCATATTAGCCATTTTTTACGAACACAACCCAGGTCGCACAATATGGTGCACGATATTGTATAATATTGTTCGATATTATATAATAATATATGACATTATACACTATTATATGATATTATACAATATTATATAATATTATATGACATTATACAATATCATATGATATTGTATAATATTGTTCGATATTATATAATATTATATGACATTATACAATATTATATGACATTATGCAATATTATACGATATTGTATAATATTGTTCGATATTATAAATAAATATTATATGATATTATACAATATTACACGATATTGTATAATATTTTTTCGATATTATATAATATTATATGACATTATACAATATTACGGATATTGTTCAATATTGTACAATATCTTTGTGCTACTGGAGAATGACTGAGCTAGTGGCGCTGCTCTTCTTAGTTATAAAATTATTTTCCAGCTTGTCTAATTTTGCAGCCGCTTTCGAAGTGCCTCCCACCCATCTTAAACTACGTCACTGAATACGTCTCAAACATGTACAAGTCTACCTAATATTTCTAACTACACTGGGAATGTTTCAGCCGTCGACTGGAATTGTTCAAACACTTGTCACATCAGTAATTATGCGAATCGCCGACTCGAATGCACCATAGAAATTATCTCTTTTGTTCTACGAATAAGTTGTCGGAGTTGCAAGTCGCAATTCTTAAAACAATGTTAATTACCAAAGGAAATTTTAAGAAATCCTGGCGAGAATTTCATTCTCATTTGAAATCAACACTTTCGAAGGTAACACAGAAATATTATATAATGTTTGCACAATGTTATACAATATTATGAACACCGAGGAACACCGAATACTGTAATAAAGTATTGTATTGTATGTATCAGTATTTCCAAGATAAAAAATGTTCACAAATAATATAAAAACAACGTTTATTTATAAAAAAATCTTCATTTTAACTCAGGATATCACTCGATTGGAGATTTTATTACAAAAACACCACTGGAACAATTATTCTTTAAGATGCTGAATATTATATCATACTATACAATACAATGCACATGATATTTTGATTTTTACATTAATCTGCATTGATGCATGATTTTAAGGTGAAGTTATTCTGATGCTCGACAGATGGCAGCATGAAAATACAATAACACTTTATTAAACAGTATTGAATGATATTTGTGAAAAAGTATTTTGAAAATATGTTTACATAGTCATTTTGTTTTACTGTATATAAAAGGCGGACCGGGTTCAGCTAATGAAGTTAACCATAAAACAGCTCTCACATTTGGATTATCTATTTGTTATGTGAAAAACAAATTGAGTGTTATTCTCATCGTAAAAATATACTCGTGATTTTTTGTTGCGAATCTTGTACTTGATTTTCAATCAATACTCTAATTATAAATGACGTCTCTTAATACATTGAAAGAGGAATAAATAAATTTCAAATTTATTTTAAAACCTTTCAAACATATTATTATAATTACTTTTAAACCTTTATTGCTTTAATTTATTAAATTAGCAATCTTAGATATAAAAGAGCTGAAATTGCTTCCTCTTTGACTTCTAACTTCATTTTGAACTCGAAATTTTAATGATAAAAGATAATTTTTAATTAAAAAGACTATTCAGAATTTATTGTGAATGTACATAAAATTTCGTAGAGATCCAAACTCTTATAACTACATTTTATTTACATCATTTACGCCTTCTTCTGCAAGTCTCTCTGGCTCAGTAGTAAGATGCTTGGTTGGTATGTACAAGGTCCCGGGTTCAAAACTCGCTAAGTGGAGGTGTTCAAAAATCGCGAATGTTACCCATAAGTTCAATTAAGTAAATAATATTTTTCTATGCTTCAAAAATGTATTTTTAAAATATTCACTATATTATTATATTATATAATATTATACAGTATATATAACATATACAATATTATATAATATTATTCAGTATAGTACAATATTATTTAATACGTTATAATATTATACAGTATTATATGACATTATCCAATATTATGAAAATCATTGTACAGTATTGAAAAAGTCTTACGTTTTACACTGTTTCAATATTGGGAAAAATATTGTACAATATTACTTTTTCGAATTTTTAGGTATAAGACAATATCATGTGCTACGTGGGTTATATAGGTACTTAAGCAGATTTGTTCTTCAGAAAAATATTCGACAATTGTATATTTCCGCGTGTTCATTCAGTTCTTTTCTGTAACTCTATCGATACAGGATCGTTCCAACCGTCCCCTCAAGCAAAAGACGGTGGACGTCCGAGTATCACCTTGAAGTTTCCACCTCCTTTCGTTAAGTGTGATTGATTTCACACCCGCAGCGCGCGCTTTCTTCGTTAGAGTGGCTCTCCCAGAAGGGTTTGGGGAACAGGGGAGGGTGTTCTTAGAATTCGGAGAGTGCCAGCTGTCATTGCGCCTTTTGAGAGGGGAAGAGAATTTCCCTTATCTCTGAAACAGAAAGTCGAGCGTTCCTGTATTTTGAGGTTTCTGCATTTCAATTGTCTTAGGAATCAGAGGTTAATAAATAAAAACTGAAGCAATATGCGTTTTCTTAGATACACCTACATTACCTAAAAATTAGTAGATGTCCCGTTTGGAGGAAAAAATAAATGGTCATATTAGCCGTTACCAACATTACCCTGGCGTACCCCAAACTGGACCGCCGCGTATCCCCAGGGGTACTCGTACCACAGGTTTGCAACCTTTGCCCTGAGGCAAGGGTTCCCAACATTTTCTCCCTCGCGTACCCTCTGATTAGTCTTTTTATTTTCGCGTACCCCCTCCAACCATCCGTCTATCCAAAGAAGTTTTTATCAATAATGTTAAGGACCTAGGCGAGCTTAAGAGTCAAATGCCTGAAATTTATAACATTTGCGGGACTTATTTTTGATTTTACATTTTATTCCATTTTTACTTTCTCGTATACGAAGTATACAAAGAGAAAGTATTGTAATCGCCAAAAATTCAAACTCGAGGTTTTGACGAATCTCCACGTTTTAGACCTCCCTGAGTCCGAAAAACGCAATTTTGGAATCATGTCTGTCTGTGAACATGATAACTCGAAAACTATTAGAGTTACGGGGATGAAATTTGGTATGTGGTCTTTAAACATAATTTGTAGGTTTCTATCAAATTTTGCACAAAATCCGTCCACGGGAAGTCTGTCTGTATATCCGCGGTCATGTGAACACTATAACTCAAAAACTTAAATAGCTAGATAGATAAAATTTGGTACACAGTTTTATCGTCATGAATGTAGGTCCGTATAAAATTTTGGGCCAAATCCGTCAGAGGGTTGACTGTCTGTCGGTCTGTATAATTTACTATCGAAACCAATCCGTTATCTCCACGCGCATGAGTACTGGAAGCAATCTTCTGTGCACGCGAAAGGAGCGAATTACATCAGTTTCTCCTTGATCCGGCAAGAGCGGGAAATTGGTGCGTATCTCTTTGAATTTGATTCTTTACCTAGATATTTTTCAAACACTATAATGAAAAACCTTCTGATAGTCATTGGATTCTGGGTAACAGTAGGTTCGAATTTTTTGAGCCATGCGGAGGGAGGAGAAACGGCACCTTTTTGAGGAAGTATACGAGAAAGTTTAGGGGAGACCACTCCCGCTGGTTATAAAAATATTAGTTCAATGTCAAAACGGATGAAATCAGTATTGTAATAATTTCGATTAACTTATAAGGATAGCTAAAAATTACTCTTCCTTTTGCATTTTTTGTTCCTTATTTTGAAGGTAGGTTTAGGACTTGCACAAATTTCACTTTTATTTTTTTACACGAAAAACTTGGGGAAACAAAATTCTGTAACAATTTTAATCACTTATGTTTTCTTGTGTCCGCCATTACCGACTTTGAGTTCACGTACCCCCAACTGGTCCTTCACGTACTCCCCAAACTCAGGAAACAAAATTCTGTAACAATTTAGCCTCACTTATGTTTTCTTGCTCCGCGCATACCGACTTTGAGTTCCGTACCCTACTGGTCCTTCACATTACTCCCCAAACTCGGAAACAAATTCTGTAACAATTGGTACAATCACTTATGTTTTCTTGTATCATGTATTACCGACTTTGAGTCGTGCACAACTAGGGTCCTTCACGTACTCCCCCCCAAACTCGAGAAACAAAATTCTGTAACAATTTTTATCACTTATGTTTTTCTTGTGTCCGCCATTACCAAACTTTTAGGTTCCGTACCCCCCAACTGGTCCTTCACTACTCCCAAACTCGGAAACAAATTCTGTACTTAATTTAATCACTTATGTTTTCTTGTATCCGCCATTACCGCTTTAGAGTTCACGTACTCCCAACTGGTTCCTTCTACGGCCCCAAACTCAAACAAATTCTGTAACAATTTTAATCCTTATGTTTTCTTGTGCACATTACCGACTTTGAGTTCCATTCCCCAACTGGTCCTTCACGTACTCCCCAAACTCAGGAAACAAAATTCTGTAACAATTTTAATCACTTATGTTTTCTTGTCACGCATTACCGACTTTGAGGTTCACGTACCCCAACTGGTCCTTCACGTACTCCCCAAACTCGGAAACAAAATTCTGTAACAATTTTAATCACTTATGTTTTCTTGTATTCGCCATTACCGACTTTGAGTTCACGTACCCCAACTGGTCCTTCCGTACTCCCAAACTCGGGGAAACAAAATTCTGTAACAATTTTAATCACTTATGTTTTCTTGTGTCCTGCCATTACCGACTTTGAGTTCACGTACCCCAACTGGTCCTTCAGTACTCCCCAAACTCAGAAACAAAATTCTGTAACAATTTTAATCACTTATGTTTTCTTGTGTCCGCTACCGACTTTGGTTCGTACCCCAACTGGTCGCTACGTATCCCCAAACTCGGAGAACAAAATTCTGTAACAATTTTAATCACTTATGTTTTCTTGTGTCCGCCATTACCGACTTTGGTTGTACTAACTGGTCCTTCACGTACTCCCCAAACTCGGAAACAAATTCTGTAATTTTAATCACTTATGTTTTCTTGTGTCCCATTACCGACTTTGAGTTCCGTACTGGCCGGTCCTTCCGTACTCCCCAAACTCGGAAACAAAATTCTGTAACAATTTTAATCACTTATGTTTTCTTGTACCGCCATTACCGACTTTGAGTTCACGGCTACCCACTGGTCAACTTCCGTACTCCCCAAGAGCTCGGGAAAGCAAAATTCATAACATATTGTGCAATCACTATGTACTATGCCGCCATTACCATGAGGCTTTGAGGTTCCGTGCCCCCAACTGGTTCAGCGTAGCATCCAAACTCGGGAAACAAGGGTCATAACAATTTTAATCACTTATGTTTTTTCTGTGTCGCCATTTAAACTTTTGAGTTCGTACCCCAACTGGTCATGCGTACTCCCCAAACTCGGGAAACAAATTCTGTAACAATTTTTAATCACTTATGTTTTTCTTGTGTCCATAAATTACCGACTTTGAGTTCACGTACCCCAACTGGTCCTTCACGTACTCCCCAAACTCGAAACAAAATTCTGTAACAATTTTAATCACTTAGCATTTTCTTGTGTCCGCCGTACCGACTTTGAGTTACGTACCCCCAACTGGTCCTTCACACGTACTCTAAACTCAGGAAACAAATTCTATATTTCAATTTTAATCACTTATGTTTTCTTGTGTCCGCCATTACAAACTTTAGTTCACATTACCCCAACTAATTCTTCACATTACTCTCCCAAACTCAGGAAACAAAATTCTAGCAATTTTAATCATATGTTTTCTTGTGTCCGCCATTACCGGCACGGTTCGTACCCCAACTGTGGTCCTTCACGTACTCCCCAAACTCGGAAACAAATTCTTAACAATTTTAATCACTTATGTTTTCTTGTGTCGCCATTACCGACTTTGGAGTTCGTACCCCAACTAGTCCTTCATGCTCCCCAAACTCAGGGAAACAAATTCCTGTATTAATTTAATCACTTATGTTTTCTTGTCCGCCATTACCGACTTTGAAGGTTCACGTACTATTGGTCCTTCACGGCCTCTGAAACTCAGAAACAAGTTATAATAGCTGGGTTTAATCACTGCGCTGTTTTCTTGTCCGCCATTACCGACTTTGAGTTCACGTACCCCCCAGCTGGTCCTTCGTACTCACAAACTCCGGAAGCAAAATTCTGTGTTTAATCACTTATGTTTTCTTGTCGCCATTACCGACACGGTTCACATGCCCCAAACTGGTCATTACGTACTCTCCCCAAACTCAGAAGCAAATTTCTCTATAATTTTAATCTTATGTTTTCTTATTGTCCACCATTACCAGGCTTTGAGTTCATGCTTTAACTGGTCTTCACATTACTCCCAAACTCGGAAACAAATTCTGCTGCTTCTTTAATCACTTATGTTTTTTGCTTAGTATTATAAATTGGAAGGCTTTTGGTTCACATGCCCCAACCAGTCCTTCACGGTACTCTCCCCAAAACTCGAAACAAACCTATATTATTTCATTTGTCACTTATGTTGTTTTCTTGTCCGCCATTTACCAGACTTTGAGGTTCATTGCCCCAACTGGTCCTTCGTGCTCCTGAAGCTCAGGGAACAAAAGATTCCTGTAACAATTTTAATCACTTATGTTTTCTTGTGTCGCCATTGCCGACTTTGGACCGTACTGACGTGCCTTCACGTATCCCCAAACTCAGGGAAACAAAAAATTCTATAATAATTTTAATCACTTATGTTTTCTTGTGTCGCCATTACCGACTTTGAGTTCACGTACCCCAACTGGATCATTCACGACCCTCCCCAAACTCAGGAAACAAAATTCTGTAACAATTTTAATCACTTATGTTCTTGTGTCATAAATGCAGAGCTGGTTCACGTACCCTAACTGGTCAGCCTAAAATGCTCCCCAAACTTGGGAAACAAAGTCTGTAACTATTTTAATCACTTATGTTTTCTTATTATTCATATTTACCGACTTTGAGTTCACGTACCCCAACTGGGGTCACCTACTCCCCCCAAAACTCAGGAAACAAAATTCTGTAACAATTTTAATCTTATGTTTTCTTGTGATCGCCATTACCGACTTAGGGTTCATTACCCCAACTGGTCCTTCATTACTCCCCAAACTCGAAACAAGATTCTCAACAATTTTAATCACTTATGTTTTCCATTGTCCGCCATTACCGACTTTGGGTTCACATGCCCCAACTGGTCATGCTCCCCAAACTCGGAAACAAATTCTGTAACTATTTTAATCCTTATGTTTTCTTGTGTCATAAATTACCGACTTTGGTTCACGTACCCCCCAACTGGTCCTTCGTACTCCCCAAACTTGGGAAACAAAATTCTGTAACAATTTTAACATTAGTTTCTTGTGTCACATTACCAACTTTGAGTTCATTTACCAACTGGTCCTTCACATTCCTCCAAACTCGAGGAAACAGAATTCTAACAATTTTAATCATATGTTCTTTGTGTCACCATTACCGATTTTGAGTTCACATTGCCCCAACTGGTCCTTCACGTACTCCCCAAACTCGGAAACAGGAGAATTCTGTAATGTTTAATCATTATGTTTCTTGTCGCCATTACCAGGCTTTGAGTTCACGTACCTAACTGGTCAGCCACGTACTCCCCAAACTCGGAAACAAAATTCCTGTAATTTTAATCACTTATGTTTTCTTGTGTCCGCCATTACCGACTTGAGTTCACATTGCCCCCAACTGGTCCTTCACGTACTCCCAAACTCGAAACAAATTCTGTAACAATTTTAATCCCTTATGTTTTCTTGTGTCACCGTACCGACTTTGAGTTCACGTACCCCAACTGGTCCTTCACGTACTCCCAAACTCAGGAAACAAATTCTCTTAACAATTTTAATCACTTATGTTTTCTTGTGTCCGCCATTATGACTTTGAGTTGTGCCCCAACTGATTCGTACTCTCCCCAAACTCGGGAAACAAAATTCTGCCAATATTTTAATCACTTATGTTTTCTTGTGTCCACCCATTACCGACTTTGAGGTTCACGTACCCCAACTGGTCCTTCGTACTCCCCAAGCCAGAAACAAGTCTGTAACAATTTTTAATCCCTTATGTTTTCTTGTGTCCGCCATTTG
>BGPR01004878.1:12765-33126 GCA_013235015.1 Araneus ventricosus
CATTTTCGAGAAAAATCGCAAAAACACTACTTCATTGTACATTCTCTCGGAGAGGAAACCTTGACTGTGTTCCCAGTCTCAACAATTGGACCGATTTTACCAATTCATCTCACTTTGCAAGCATAGCTAACAAATCGGAACGCTCCACTTTTATTGTGCAAGTTTAAAATAGTATTTTTGATCAGTACTAGCCACCATCTGAAAATTTAAAAACTCATCTTTTTAATGATATCAATGAAGATGCCGTATTTTTTCTCTAATTTTAATACATTTGTAAAAATATTTTAAGGCATAATTTAAAACAGTACTTTTCATTGTTGCAATCTGATTCAAATCGTTTCCAAATAATATTTAATTCCGTGTTTCACTTCCATTATTTAAAGCTAAGGTAATGTTCTAATGGATTTAACTTACTTTTTCGTTTCATCAATTTTTCTGTTAAATCTGTAAACGAATTCCTCTAAGGTAATAATTATATTTGGAAACATATTTAGTAAGTTCAATGATTAAGGTTGTTGAGTTTTAATTCTTTCTATCAGCATGTTTTAATCCAGCTAGCATGCTGCAAGTATTTTGCATAAGGAATAAGAAAGGTGCCGACGACGTGCAATTAGATGTTAAATGACATATGCAGTTACTTGATTCCATTAGGGACGTTCATGTAGACAATGAACAGAACAGATGCAAAGCTACTAAAAGAACACGGGTGAAGTGTCTATAAGAATTTGAAGTTTAAATTCGCTTTTTTAAGGGAACTATGAAAATCAAATTATGCACATGATGTTACGTTTATCCTCCAAATTCGTGACTCTCCTAAAATTATTAGCTTAGATCGTATAGTTGATTTCAAAAAGTAAGCTAGTTCCGAATAATGCAAAGAATTTATTTACAACATATTCACAGTACCGAAATGACAATATAAGTTAATATTAGCCTGGCTGGTGAGTTTTTATATTTTTAACTCAAATATCTATCGGGGTCTGCTGTTATATTTTAATGTTATTGATTGCCAAAAATTAATAAAAGGAGTGACTTATCTGGGAAGTAGGAGCGCATTCGGGGGGCGCTTTATGACAATGGCATTTCATTATCATCCGCCCGAGTTGTGTCGTTTTTTATTTCACTTTTTTTTTCAAACACAAACAACGTTTATCCTTCTTCGCCGGCTACCAACTTCCCTTCTGTCTTTCTTTTTTTATTCACTTTTTCGCCCTCCTCAAAAAATCGCCAACCCCCAGTTTTTCTCTTTTGCCACCCACTTTTTGGCATTCAACTTGGTCCAACATTATCCGCTGTCATTGGTTGGCTTCTTCATTATCCGTAGCCATAGTAAGCAAGCGGCAAAGTTGACAACATTTTTTTTTAAAATTGCAACCCTAAGTACCGGATATTATCTGCCGATGGAATTTTTAATGAGTCATGCAAGTATTCAATTTCTCAGCAGCCGACTTTACAAAATAAAATGGCGAACCATATGAATATTTTACACAACAATGAGATTCAATTGAATTTAAATTCCCGACTAACAAGATAGTCAAAGAGGGCTGCTAGTATGTAATACACCGAAACCTCTCTAGAGTGGTCAACCACCGTCCCAAGGAAAACTGGCCGCTCTAAAAGGTTATTATGTTTGAGAGTGGGAGTATAAAATATTTAAATAAGACCTAATTCGTCATTTCTGATAAATCTAATTTTAAAAATTATCCAATGGAAAAAAAGTTTACTTGATCCGAAAATTTCTCTATTTCTTTCTTTTTTATTTTTTCGTTTTTAGAAATAAAATAAAATTTGTGTCTTGCTTGGGTCTTTCAGCTCTTTCGGAGGTCGTTTTCAATTTTTTTTAATTGTAAAAATATATCTATAATTATTTCGTCGGTAATTGTTGAGGGAAGGCAATAAATATCGTCTATTTTTCCTAAAGTCGTTGAGCTGAAAGTTTCATTCACTGACGGCCGCGACCATACTAACAAATTTTTTGTCAGGGTTCGAATCAGCACCTAAAAGGCAAAAATGAACTCTTTATTGCCCCAATCCGGTAGAGTCCGAAATTCATTCTTCTCTTCACATTGGGAAAGGAATGATTAATTTTTATCTGATTTCCGGTGTCGTTTTTGAGTGTACGGATTTTTTTTTCTTTCTTTCCTCAATTTTCTCTTTATAAAATGTCCATGGTCGGAGAGACAAAAGGAAAGAATTTCATTGAAGTTGAACGCGCGACAAACCCAACTGTTCAGAGAGGTTTGAGTGACCGTTAATAGATTTTATTTTAATATTATGACTGTGGTCCGAAAAATTCCACACCGAACAAAAATTACCGTTAAGACGAATGACCACTATGCGTAGCTACACTCTTGTGAAATACAGATACTTTAGTTTTACCTAATTCCACCGAAAAATGATCGAAAAAACAAAACATAAATATTTTCTTCCGTCTTGTTGATCTCTTAGCCGGTCGACCGACTGAAAACAGTCGGCAAAATGCGACATCTGATTCACTTGTCGCCTTGTCGGTTATTCTTACAAATGTGGTGCGAACTACTGGCCGAATGGACGGCAACTTAAAAGGATGTCGGTCATTCTGTTGACCTCACCGTTAATCAGTCCTCAAATTCGGACACAAATCGCTTATTTCGACCGTTTATTCTCTAATAACTTAAAGATGGGATTAAAATTATTATATTCCTTTGATACCCTGCTCTCAGCATCTCCCAAAATCGCAGAGATTTTTGCCGACGAAAGTCTTAATTTCTATCCGACGGGGGGGGCAGGGAATTGCTCCCCTTGCCCCCCCCTCGCCATTGCCACCATTACCGACTTTGAGTTCGCGTACCCCCAACTAGTCCTTCTCCCTTCCTAGTACCCTTCCATGGGGTACGCGTACCACAGGTTGGGAACCTCTGCTCTAGGTGTACACAGCGGACCAGTTTGAACCAGATAGTGACGGTAAATGCGAAACATAAGGGAATAAAATGAAAGAAACCAGCGGGAGTGTTCTCCCCTAAACGTTCTCGTATACTTTCCCAAAAAGGTGCAGTTTCCCCTCCCCCCGCGTGGCTAAAAAAATTCGAACCTACTGTTACCCAGAATCCAATGACTATCAGAAGGTTTTTCATTAAAGTGATTGAGAAATATGTAGGTAAAGAATCAATTTCAAAGAGATGCGTACCGATTTTCCGCTCTTGCCGGCTCAAAAACAAACTGACTTAATTCGCTCCATAGCTTTCGCATGCACAGAAGATTGCTTCCAATAAGCATGCGCGTGAAGATAACGGATTCTTTTCAAAAGTAAATTATACAGACCGACAGACAGTCAACCCTTTGACGGATTTTCCCCAAACTTTTATACGGACCTACATTCATGACGATAAAACCGTGTACCATCCAAAATCCATGTACCATACAAATCCATCTAGCTATTCAAGTTTTTGAGTTATAGTGTTCACATGACCGCGTACATACAAACAGTCAGACTTCCCGTTGACGGATTTTGTGCAAAATTAGACAAAAACCTACAAATTATGTTGAAAGACCACATACCAAATTTCATCGCCGTATCTCTAATAGTTTTCGAGTTATCGTGTTCACAGACATAATTCCAAAATTGTGTTTTTTGGACTCAGGGAGGTCTAAAACGTGGAGATTCGTCAAAATCTCGAGTTCCAATTTTTTGACGATTACAATACTTTCACTTTGTATACTTCGTATACGAGAAAGTAAAAATAGATACAGGATTTTGTTTATCTAAGTTCGTGTGGAAAGTGAAAGTGAAAGTTTTGCAAGTCCCAACATCTGCTCAGGAAATGAGATAAAGAAAGGAGTATATTAAATCCTATTAATCAATCGATAATTGGTTATCATTAGTCCCCACACACCACTAATCATATTGCATGACCCATTTATCTCTTGGCCTAAATTGTAGCTCCTTTAAGCACTTCCGTTCTTACTATCCTTTTCTTTTCTTTCTTTCTTTCTTTTTTTTTTCGTTTAGGGTATTGGCGGCTCGTGTAATGTGATGTTGGGGGCATGGGCACCCATTCAAGTTTTGGGCCCGGGGGCAAGGTGGGGCCGCGGCCCCCTTAGCTCTCAGGCAAAGGAAAAAATATAGTGTAGTCATGTGTTTTTCTTTCAAGAAAATTATTTAAAAGTCGAAAAAGAATTAATGTCCAGGAAGGTCTAAAACGTAAAATGCGAAAAATTTGAATTTGGAGGACAAAAAACTTTTTTGTTCTCCGCGGAAAAGAGCGAAAAACCCTGGTTTCGAAGACAAAGTGGTTGACTTGTTCGGCAAGAAGAAAAGAAATTTACAGTTTGCTTTTTCAGATAAATATTATTGTCAAATCCGTAAACTAACCTATGCTAATAATTTACCTTACAGTTTGCTTTTTATATCAATACCAGCGTAAAATATTATGACGTGCAAATTTTTAGTTTGTTTTCTGTATTAAAGTATAAGGACTTTGCTCCTGCATTTGTGTTGCTAAATATTCACTGGTAGTTAAAATAACGTGTTATTCCTTTTTATAGAGTATGAGTACCGTGGCCTAGTATTTTAGTAACAGGACAAAGTTTTTAACAGGGCCGGAACTGGAACTTTTTTATGGCTATTTACAAATCGTTATTCGTCTTCCAAAATATTAAAAATACTCCATACCCCCAGGTCTAGCCCCCCCTACAAACTATCATATGGGCGACCTTGCTTGGGAGTGCTGTAACTTCTAATCCTTCACTACATTGCGAGGCTTGTACAAATACCACTTACATTTTTTGGCTTTTTTCATTAACTTTAAGTAGTTTAATTAATGAACTTAAGACATTTTTTGCTTCAAATAGGTAAGTGTTTTAACTAATTAATTTGAATAGAATATTTAAGCTCGAAATTTGTTCTTCAGCTCCTTTTCCTGTATTCCTAACTACATATATAAGGCTTAACTCTGCTGCGGCTGAACAATAAAATGACATTGTAGTACGAAATTAAAATAATTTTCGTATCAATTAACAAGAAAATCTTTCATAATATAACTAGTATAAAAATAAGCATAATCGAATGTTATTTATTAGTGTTATTAAAAATTACTTAAAACCCATCCTAGTTTTATTTTCCGCGAGAAGATCAAAAGCTTTTCCTTGATGCTTGTACGACTATTGAAAAACGCTTTATCCATTGAAATCAATGCAGTTATATGTAACCAATGCCAATTCTTATAGTATGCCTCAGAGAGCATTATTTTTTTAATGGTAAATATATATATATATATATTTCTTGCTTTAAGTTTTCAAGCCAAAAGAGAACAGAAGATCCCTGCTTTTCCTCAGGTAGGGATTTAACAGATAGACACGTGATCAAAGTGAAGGGAATAATAGCTATTTTTAGTAAATTACGTAAGTGTTTTAGGGAAAATTCGTGGCGGCAGTAAGTCACTGATTTCGCGAGTTGTGTGCGCGTGGAAACGATTAAAATATTCTTTTAGTAATAAATATGCCAAGACGAGAGATTTAATATACCTCCAGAGCGGAAAATAGAACGAAACTGGAGTTTAAGAAAAGTGATTTTGGAATACATTAAGACTTTAAAATATATAATATTAGAATTTGGAATAAAATTAAGTGAAATTATTACATATATATATATTCTGTTGCATCTATCTAAAGATGCACTCTGGTAATTTTTGATGGGAATACACGTATTCACATCATGTATTCGACGTCAAGGCTTAATGAATTATGATCACAAACAGGCTCGTACAGAATAATATTGGCGTCACGAAAATCATTTTTCATCAACATTTGTTATTTAAAATTATTGAAAAAATCATTCGGATTGTGAAAAATCTCATTCAAATTTAACTACAGTAGAACCCCGGTAATCCAAACCGCGGTAATCCGAAATTCCGGATAATCCAAACTTTTAAAAATTTTCTGAAAATGTTTTATTGAAAAATAAAGGAAATTAACAACCTTCATTCCCATACTGCATTGCGCCAGGAAGTCATTTTATCTAAGCAAATCTATAACTTCTTGCAATTCACTCTGGATCTAGGCATTAATATGGAAAGGCCAATCTTTTACCTGCATTTTCATCTTTGATGAAAGGAAGCAGCTGTGACAACTTGGGCCACAGTAATCCCTAAAAAGGGAAATTATTAGCATGTGCTTTCCCTATCCGATGGGGAATTCAATTTGTCTAGAAAAAACCATGGACGAATAACGTCCAAAGAATGGAATCGGCAAACGTGCCGATTTAAAAGTTATTCTAAATTATGTGTTTGTATGAAATTCGTGTTCGTTAATATGTTTATGTCAGTGTTTGTCAAATAAATAATTGGAAAATCCAAAAAGAACTGTTCATTTGAAGTCTTGAAAAGAACACGCATAAATCGGACCTTAGGCTTAGCGCCACAGCAGTTCGCAGAATTCATTGTGGCCGTGGGGATTCTAATCCTTCGAACCTCACACATTAGGTATATTTAGTCGAGTTTCCCACAAACGCCGTACAACTTCGCAATAATGATGGCAGTCCGATTCTGGTTGACAAATCCGGAGCAGTGGAGTAGCTGCGACTTTGGCGACTCGGGGCGAACTTGTGAAATGCCGGCCTCCCAAGCCGGCCTTTACAAGTTACATAGGGCACGTAAATAAAAAACCAGTGGGAGTGGCCTGCCCTAAACTTTCTCGTATACTTCTCAAAAATTTGTTATTTCCCTCCAATTGTGTGGATAAAAAAAATCGAACTTACTGTAATCAAGAATGCAACGAATATCAGAAGGTTTTTCATTGCAGATTATAGTGATTGTAAAATATTTAGGTGAAGAATCATATTAAAAGAGATGCCTATGTATTAAAACTTAGCAATATTTATTTTCCATCACACTCCAGCAAGATACGCTATTATACGAGCGAGCGAAAACAAAACAGGTGATAAAACGTATCTATCACAAACTCCGTCTCAAGGGCAAAGTGACGTAATCCTCCCGCTTGGTACCAGAGATTTCTACCAGTATGCATGCGCATGGAGATTAGTTTTGAAACGAATGCTTAACAAGTATGCGAATATATAGACCGACAGACAGTCAACCATTTGACGGATTTGGCCCAAAATTTTTTGCGGACCTACATTCATGACGATAAAACTGTGTACCAAATTTTATCCATCTAGCTATTCAAGTTTTTGAGTTATAGCGTTCGCATGACCGCGGACATACAGACAGACTTTCCGTTGACGGATTTTGTGCAAAATTTGATAGAAACCTACTAATTATGTTTAAAGACCACATATCAAATTTCATCCCCGTTGCTCTAATAGTTTTCGAGTTATCGTGTTCACAGAAATATACACAGACACACATAATTCCAAAATTGTGTTTTTCGGAATCAGAGAGGTCCCAAACGTGGAGATTCGTCAAAATCTCGAGTTCGAATTTTTTTGACGATTACAATACTTTCTATTTGTATACTTCGTATACGAGGAAGTAAAAATATAAATTTCAGAGGGGGCCATTTTATTAGTAACGCCGTTTCACGCTCTCGATATCTGCAGATAGTTTGCGAAATCGCGCAACCACCCCTAGTTTCTCTTTCACATATCGGCAATTTACGAGAAAAGGCGAAAAATGCAAATTAATTACACAAGTTTTCTTCTTTTCATATATACAATAATTGAGCTAGTGTCTCTGCTCTTCTTAGATATAAAATTATTTTCTTACATGTCTGATTTTGCCGCCTCTTTCTAAGTGGCACCCGGGACGTACCGCCCCCCCTTTAGCTACGCCACTGACTCGGAGTGAATTTTACCTCGGATGTCAAAAAATCTGATGAGCACGATCTATTTGTGCGAGACATTATGATTCATTGTCACAACACTCCTACATACACGTAAAATCACCACAATAACGACTCCCGATGTTATCACGGCAATATCGCTTTGGCATACTGCTTTATCAAGATTGAAAGTCATTGTTACTGTTAGCACAATCGTGTGCTTCTATTTATTCTAGTTCTGTACAGCTAGTCCCGGAATTTTTTGATATTTGCATATAAAGTTTAATTTTTCATTAGCTTGTAAAACTTCATTTAACAAACAAATTTGATTATTTTCCTCTCATAAATTTCTTGATCTACATGCTTTTAATTAACTTGACTTGCTTCATGTGTTTGTAAAGATGGAAATTTGTAATCGATTTTCTCTCATATTCTTTATGTACCATTTACCTCCCAAGTAGCAATTTTAGTTTGCAACAAAGTTGCAGCAGTCTTGCTCTGCAAGACTGCAGCAAGTTTGACACGACAAGACCGCAAGTTCATAACAAGTTTGCGCAAGCTTCGAAGTCATCATACGACAAACTTTCTGTAAACTTGTCGCGTCAAGTTCATTGCAAACCAGTAGCAAAAAGAGATGTTCGCGCCAACTACTAGTTTGGCTCCTTTCCTAACTTATAGCAACCCTTTGACGCCGCCACCTTGCGTCACTGTCAAATGTAGAAAAAGGTGTTTGGTTTTCATGAGTGCATGTGCATCGCAGCTCGCCCATGGATTTCACATAATATTCTTTATTATATATTGAACGCATATCTACTCTACCACACGAGGAAAACATTGGATTATACATATTGTTAATAGCATTTCGCAACGCATTCACTTCCTGTGCGACATCGCAGTCACCATGTTCAGTTTTATTACAATTAGTTCGCATCTAGTTCTTGTATGAGCAAACTCAACTTATGTCAACAGATAGCATATTTTTGAATTATATCTGTATATATTGGAACAACCTGCATATAAATAAATCATATATTTTAAATATAAATAAATCATATATTTTAAGTAACCAATACAGCCCGCTCAATTCGACGAAGAAAACGCAAACAAGAGAATAACCTTGGATTCGAGCCCTGGACAAACAAGTTACCAACCTGTCGCCTAAACCACTACACCAGCGAGACTTCGGTTGCCGCACATAGATTGCGCTACATGTTATTTTTAATTCTCTTCTTGACTTAATTTTTTATAGTTTTGAGAATATGATTTGAAGTCAAATAGAGAGCGATTTTCGCTTATAAATACGATTTGCTAGTGGAGTAAATTATGAAATTAGGGTTCAAAAGTAATTACTTTTAAAAATATGGGACACAAAGCAAGTTATTTTTCAACAAACATTGACTGTTTTTTGGGTTTAATTTTAATTTTGTTTATGAATTATTTCAACATTAAGAAAAAGGTGATATATAGTTTTCTTTAAAGTGCGAGTTCTATATTTTGTAAAAGTTGGGATGGAGAATTTTTCAAAAGTAATTTTTTTTATAAAAATACCTTGTAAGTTTTTGAAATTACCATTGATTTATTGAATTAATAAAAAGAAGGACGGTCTAGGAGATGTTATTAAAAATCGGATGTTTTTTAAAACAGAGACAAAGAATCAAAACCAGATATATACAACTGTATCCAGGTCGTGGTGTGTAATTGTGCCGTATCAACTTCACAGCAAACTTGTTTCGCAAGTGGAATGTTCGATTATGCTGTGTCAGTTTGCAGGAGTTTCGCTGCAAACTTGTCGCGTCAAGTTTGTCATTACACGATAATATCCAGAAAAAATCCCACTTTCTGTAAATGTGCATGCTATCTGGAATAGGTCTTAAATTTTGTATAGCTGTGCATTTCCAATGAGAATGCAATATTTTCAAAATTATCAGTTATAATGATCAGTTAATCTATTAATGTTTATTCATTATTGATTCAGCGCAAGAGAGACCATCTTGTAGTGAACTTTTGAAAAATTAATGACATGATTCCATAATAATTATTATAAGTTTCAAAATATGTAAAAGTGAAAAAGTAGAAAACAATCAAACTTAAATAAGTTATTAAAAGAACGATTTTATTAGTGTACTCAAGAGTAGAAAATAATTTGTTTTTATCAAAAACCTGGTGGTCAAAGTTAGCACGACGTGGTCACAATGCATGTAAAACCAAAGAAAGATATTAACATTAATTTAAAACATGTTATGAATGTGCTTAAAATTTAAATTACTTATTAGAGTATTTATATTCGCACCTTATTCTTTTATGATTTTTGCTTTGACCAATAATGCTTCTTCCAATAATAATGAAGTTAATTTTTTAAAACATCTTCCAATTGTTAATTATTTTCATTACAGCCAACAGTCAGACTGCTGAATGCGAAAAACTACGTTCCCCTGTTGGAATCATTCATAAATTTGAACGTCTTGACTCTCCAAGAAGAAATTTCTGTTGGATTATACCTGTTCCTACCGGAAAGATTCTTCAACTTAAAATGACTAACCTGACATTAAAGGTGAAACTTTTATATTTTAAATTATTATAATTAACTTTATTATTAAATTATTAATTATAATAATAATTATTGTTATTTTAATATTATTTAAACTTTAATTATTAAATTATTAGAATTAACATTATATCTATTAAATTACAGTAGAACCCCGCTAATCCTAAATTCCGGTTAATCCGAACCGATTTTATTTTCGGAAATTTAATGTAATTGAAAAGATTACCTGAAAAGATCTAAATATACATAGTAAAAACAAAAAAGTACCTTTTCAGCATGCATAATTTTGTACACATTGAAGAAACTAATGCAATTCGCCGTAAGATAAGGTCACTTCATACAGGAGCACATCCATTATTCAAATGAAAAGGGGAGACATATTCTCTTTCTATTGCTTTTGAATAAAAGAATTCAAGAGATAGTAATACTGAGTACTTATAACTTACATTTTTTTAGAACACTTCTTTTTCTTTCCTATTTTTATCGGAATTTCGGGTAATCCAAATTTTAAAAAAATCCGAACAGGCACCGGTCCCAATTAGTTCAGATTAGCGGGTTTCTACTGTATATGATTATATAATTTAAAATTTCTCGGGAACAATTGATCATAGGTAGATAAATTTTATATCAATGGATAGAAAATTTTCTATTTAAATTTAATTTTAAAATTTAACTATTTTAGAGCTATTAAATTTGAAATTAGAACGACAATTCCTCAAAGTTGAAATTACTAAAATTTAGGTACTCTAACAATGAAATAATGCTGTTTAACGTCTCGCAGTGCTATGGCGCGAGTTTTATTGTTGGTGAGTCAGAGCGTTACCGAGAGACAGATCTGGGTTATTATAGTAGTAATAGTAAAATTCATTTTATAGAGTTCTACTTCCTACGGTTGATTAACTGATGTTGAGATAACATGTTTCAATCAGGAAATAATTAATTGCAAATTATAATCGACTACAGTAGTATGTCAAAATGTTTTGGTGGACTTCGTGACTTCTGCCTGAACGACGACGAAATCTTCTATGCATAAAAAGAATCAGAAAGTTGTGATTAGTGAAAAAACTGCATCTACATAATGCGACATTTATCAGAAGCAAACACTGAAAGCAAAAAAAATATGAATGAATTTTATTATGAGTTTTGTGTAAGAAAGCGTTATATAGAAAAAATGAAATTCGACGGGAGGCTGTCTCTGCGAAACGGCCGCTGAGATTGAGCGGCGTAAACTTACTTCTCATCTATAACTGATTTGTTTGTCCATACAGATGCGTGACCTTCGACAGAGGTGAACATTCACACTGTGAAACCACTTGACAGTAGCTACCCTCTGTTCCAAGGAAAATTGACCAATCAAAGGGTTGGCCGTTCTAAAGGCGTTTCACGTTTGGAAGAACAGGCCCTAATTCATTATTTCTGATTAAAAAAAACCTTTAAGAGTCATCTGAAGAAAAAAAAAATTATTCAATTTTTTTACTTCTCGTATACGAAATATACAAAGAGAAAGTTGTTAATCGTCAAAATTCGAACTCGAAGATTTTGCGAATCTCTCACGTTTTAGACCTTTCCTGAGTTCGAAAAAACACAATTTTAGGAATTAATGCTGTATTATTGAACACGATTACTGAAAACTATTAGAGCTAGGATTGGATGAAATTGAGTATCTGTCTTTACATAATTTGATCTTGACTATCAAATTTGGACAAAATGTTTACAGGAAGTCTGCTCTGATCTGTCTGTCGCGGTCATGCGAACACTATAACTCAAATCACTTGAATAGCTAGATGGATAAAATTTGGCACACAGTTTTCTCATCATGAATACATGTAATCCGTATAAAATTTAGGCCAAATCCGACAAAGAGTTGGACTGTCTGTCGGTGCTGTATAATTACTTTTGAAAAGAATGTTATCTCCACGCCTTACGTACTGAAGCAATCTTCTGTGCACGAAAGCTATGGAGGTAATTAGTCAGTCTTGTCTTGAGCGGTAAGAGCTGGAAAATCGGCATGCATCTCTAATTTGACTTTACCTGTATTTTTCATACTCGTGAAAAACCTTTGATAGCCGTCATTGATTCTAGGTAACAGGAGATCTGTTTTTTTTAGCCACCTGAAGGAAACGGCACTTGGCGAAGTATACAAGAAAGTTTAGGGAGAACACTCTGGGTTTGTTTTGTTCCTATCCTCGATATATTATTTTATTATACATATTGTTCCTATCATGTGGGGAAATTCTTTATCCTTATTATTAGTTCAAAATTCATCTGTGTTTATGTATGATTTATCAAAGCATTTTTCTCAACAAGCCCAGGTTGTCGGAGTGATAAAAACTATTTTTATCGTAAACCATATTTAAAAACAAAATAAGATTTTTTAAAGTACTAGCAGAACCCGGATTTTCTCGTCTCTTTTCAGGTCAACCCATGGAAGACAGGAAACTACAATTTCTGCCTCTACTTGTTTCATGGTTGGTGCCTAGAGACCATCCGGTTTTCCCTGATGCTCTCTCTTCTTGACTCAGTACTTGTCTCGTGATGTTGTTCTCTGTCTTGTACCTTTAATGTCCTGTGTGTGGAACTTTCATTAATAAAATGTTTCTGAAATTGAATTGATATCTTAACAGCGCATTCCATATAAACACAAGTCTCATCCTCTACAGTTGGAATAAACATAGCTCGTTTCTTGATTCCACTGCTATTTTTCCTTCTCTTTTTTAAGCCTTGTAGCGGTTACAATTCACTGCTTTCTCCTTTTCATGGTAGGTGGTGCTACTGGGAGCCATCCGTTTTTTCCCATGATGCCTCTCTTCTGAGTAATTTTGTCTTGTGTTGTTCCTGTCTGCATCTTGTACCTTTAATGTACTGTGTCGTGGAACTTAGCCATTTAATAAAAAAATGTTTCCTGAAATTGAATTGATTCTTCGCTAACAGCGGTATCTCCATATAAACATGAATCTCGTCCTCTACAAGTTATTAGGAATAACATTAGCTTCTTGCTCTGATGCCTGATTGTTATTTTCCCTTCATTTTATAATAAAACTTTTTTAGAAAATTAAAAAAAATGTTTCGATTATCCGAAATTATTAATATATTATTAATATGAACATCAAAGCGCAGGCAAATAAAAAGGGCTATTGCTTGTTGCGTTTATAAAGTTATATATCTGAGATTCAACTATATGATAAATTCAGGTGATTTCTGAAAAATCTAAGAATTTCTAAAATGTCTCTCCAAGATTTTATCTATATTTCTCATAAGATCTATACAAGGTATTCCAAAAAGTTTGAAATACGCTTTCACTTTTTATGTATTGGAGATAAGCAGGTACTGAAAATTGCAAAACTGTTCAAAGTAAGGTTATTTAGTTTATTTTAATGAAATAGTCCTGCTATAAATTTTCAAAAAGTTAAGCTTTTAAAATTTTTATACAGTCCCCCTTGACAGAAATGGATCAGTTAGAAAATTTTTCCTTTTGCTACAACTTGATCGTTATAAAAATTGCATGCCTGTATCTTTAAAATTGATGGAATGATAAAGAAGTAAGTAAATTTACATAACATTTTCTTTAAAGTAAATCAATGAATGGAGTAATTGCAAATGTATAGAGTATTTTTATTTAATGTGAGTAGACAAAGAGTATATTAACGAACCTTGTGTAGTTTCATAGAAGTGAAAAATCGAGTATATATTTAGGAAAGTATTTTTTTTATTGTTGACCGATTTGGACCAAAATGTTATACATATCTCCATGTTTGTTTTACATATCTTCAGAATAAGAACAATATAGAAAATTTCATTTTTCTAACTTGTTGCGCTTTTTGAGCTTCCTTGCTCGCTCACACTCTCACATTAACCGATTTGGACCAAAATTTTATACATATCCCCATGTTTGTTTTACATATCTTCAGAATAAGAACAATATAGAAAATTTCATCTATCTGACGTGTTGCGCTTTTGAGCTTCCTTGCTCGCTCACACTCTCACATTAACCGATTTGGACCAAAATTTTATACATATCTCCATGTTAGTTTTACATATCTTCAGAATAAGAACAATATAGAAAATTTCGTCTTTCTAACTTGTTGCATTTTTAAGCTACCTTGCTCGTTCCTACACTTACAGCCCAACAAATGGAGAGACAAACATAATTCCTTAAATGGGGTTTTCGGACTCAGCAAGCTCTAAAACGATGAAATTTATAAAATCATTGAAGTCAAGTATTTTTGACGATTACAATACTTTTTCTAGGTATGCTTCGTATATGAGAAACCTTATTTTACATACAAGCCTGCATGTAAAATAAATCTTTACTAATAGTTATTTATTGTTAAACCTTCATATCTTATAACATCATAGTGAATAGTTTATTATTACAAAGCTTGATACTTTTAATTTTCATCTCAAATTTTTTGATGCCATAATATTCAAGCTGTTAAATAAACATAAAAAGGCTTTTTGATTTTGTAGGGAATCTGCGGAGAAACATTGGCAAGTTTCTTTGGTAGTAAGAAGTAAATGTATAAATTTTTGTAGATCTTCCCCTTATCCGCAAACAATTGCAGCTCTGAGTGACACTACTGTGATTTTCTAGAAAAGAATCTTGCTAATTGAAATGTAGAATGGTTTCATTGTATGTAATATGATATAAGTAAGTATTTTAATGCTCTAAAAACAGTTAAACTATATGTTTATACTCCATATGCTGCAGGCCAAAACGAAAACTAAAGGACATCAGATTCTCATCCACTGAACAGTTTGAGAATCTTTAAGTAACCTTTGGTCCTCCTGGACACATGCCACATCAGCTCCAGCTTGCTTTTGGAGAGGGACACTCCTGATCTAAAACCGAAAATCTCGCGTCAAGACTCCAGCAGGAGATCGTCTCCTGTGTCCTTAGGACTGCTTCTTAGAAAAAACAAGACGCTCTATACCTTCATGGGACGGGAAGGCTGCCGTAGCTGTATATCTGTTGCTGTATTCTGAAGAAAAAAATCTGTGATCAGCTGGTTCGCGTCATATCTCTCATCGGGAGGAAGAATTGCTGTGGCTCGTGGTCTTGTGGCGCATTCTTGCATGTGCTTCTCTATGAAGAAAAAAAATCGACAGCCGGTTCGACTATCTCTTCATGAGCGGGAAGAATGTTGCATACTCTGTGTCCTAGGCAGGTCTGCTGCCGTTGCATTCCTATGAAGAAAAACTTGACAGCACGGTTCGCGTCATTCTCTTCATCGAGCGGAAGAATTGCTGTGGCTGGTCCATGTAGCGCGATTTGCTGTTTGTGCATTCTCTATGAAGAAAAAAATTGTGTCAATCGGTTCGCACTCATATCTCTTCATCGGAGGGAAGAAACTTTGTGGCCTGTATCTATGCGTCGAATTGTTGTGCATTCCATGAAGGAACCTGACAGCACGGTTACGCGCTCATTCCCTTCATGAGCAGTGGAAGAACTTGCTGTGCCTGTTCTCAGGCAAGTCATGCTGTTTGACATCTCCTCTGTGAAGAAAAGATAAGCACAATGTATTCTGCACTCATATCTCTTATCGAGGGAAGAATTGCTGTGGCTCGTGGTCTGTGGAAGTGTCATCTGCTGGCTGTGCACTTGTTTGAAGAAAAAATTTGACAGTTACCGGCACGTCAATATATCGTCATCGGAGCAGGAAGAATTGCTGGGGCTCGTATTCCAGGTGCATCTGCTGTTGTGCATTCTCTTATGAAGAAAAAAATTGACAGCACGGTTCGCGTCATATCTCTTCATTGGAGCGGGAAGAATTGCTGTGGCTCGTGGTCTTGTAAGTGCATCTGCTGTTGTGCATTCTCTTATGAAGAAAAAAATTTGACAGCACTGTTCGTGTCATGTCTCATATTGTGGTATGATATCATTATCTCTTTCCTCCAATAAGATTGGCAGTGGGTCCGTCGGAACAAAGCTTAAGTCACAAGAAGTCGTTGTTTTTAGTTAGAATCCAACTAAATTTTATTTTTTCTGGCTCATAGGAGTATAAACAATTTAGAAATTGAACGCATCTGTTCTGTATATTGTATATAATATCCCTACAGGCTTTAGACGAAATATCTTTGACTTATAAGAATAATTGATGAAGACAAGTAAGAAAAAATGTTATATTATGCCCAAAATTATGTTTTTATTTGTCTCTTGCACTATATACTGTCAAACCAGATATCCCGAGACTAGCCCTTTTGGACGATTTTACACCAGAAAGGGTTGTCAGGCAATAAGTCAGATGAGCTCATTTCCGGAGTTCTTTGTTAAATCACGCTAAGTAAAATGTGAACATCTCCCCTTCCATTCTTCACTTTTACCCTATTTTGATGAAAATAATTCCGACTGGCACATGCGCAAAAGCGCGGAGGGTTTCGGAATCCGTTGCTATACAATACGTAGGTGGATCAAAAAGTAAGGTAACAAGAGCTTTCATGGGTACACACATTCCTCGTGCGAATTAAATTCCATGTCTAAATAAAATAGATGATCATAGTATTTTAACGTTGCCAATAGATGGAGCTATTTGTGCCGTAGCGCTCTTAAATATCTTTTAGAAGATGGCGGCGTTAGCGGATACATGGTCGGCAATTGTAGTGCGAAGAGTAATAAGCCACGTGACTGGGATTGTCCCCTCAGCATTTAATGCGATATCAGGTGGAAGGTGTTTCTTTCCTTGATCGCATCTTTACCGGGGACGAAACGTGGTTGCATCATGTGACATCTCAGATCAAGAAAGCATCAATGTTATGCAGACACCCCTCGTCTCCCCGATCCTCATAAGAAGTTCAAAACAGAGCCCTCCGCGAAGAGAGTTATGACCACAGTTATTTGGGACAACTAGAGTTTGCTGCAGGTTCATTTCCATACGCGAGAAGCGACCGTGAAGGCTGCCAGTTATTGTGCTACGCTGGACATCAAATCATTCACTTTCCGTCAGTTCCTCCTCACACTGGTTTCGAAACCCTATAAGATGTCATTTGAGAAATCTCTTCAATGTTGTTCTCGATCTTTTTTTTATCATAATCAAGCCATCAAGGTACATCAAAGTATCATAATCAAGTCATTAAGGTATCATAATCAAGTCATCAAGGTACATCAAGGTATCATAATCAAGTCATCAAGGTATCATAATCAAGTCATCAAGGTATCATAATCAAGTCATCAAGGTATCATAATCAAGTCATCAAGATATTATAATCAAGTCATCAAGGAAATTTCGCTTAGTAAGCTTCCAATGACTTGATTTACTACAAACAGCATATGAGATAAAAAGGAAACGAGTGAATAGAATCTTTCAGTTATTTATTTTCTTGGTCAGAAAATAGAATATTCAGGAAGAAAAACGAATAAGTAATATAAAATTCTAAAAGCATAATAATAAAACAAATCATCACAGAAAACAAACAGCACAGCTTTAAAAAAACTGCTGGAGAAGAAACATGTTGTTATTCGTTGAATAAAACATTTTTTTAAATTCTTTTATGTAACTTTTATTCAATAAAGTAACCGTTATTTATATTTAACAAATGATCCCTTTTCATTTTTCGAAAGTAATCGAGTCGCAACCCCTACTGTGTACAGATAAACAGTATTCTTTGAATGAGGTTGAATTTTAATGATTTTATCTGCGATTCTATGAGTTTATGTTACACAGTTCTGTTTATATCTTTGTTTACGAACTATTATTCATGCAATACTTTGGTTTTATGTTTCAGGAGACATCGAGTGCATTAGTAAAGACAGCTTCAAATGTACCAATACATCCTGCATCTCTCAAGCCAGAGTTTGCGATGGCAGAAATGATTGCGAAAACGCAGCTGACGAGATTGGATGTGGTAGGGAAATTCTTTGGATAAAATTCATCTTTATAGTAAAGAAAAGCAAGTTTTGCTTGCTCATCTCTGCTTGCTTCCCCTGGGGGTATAATACTGGTGGGGCTTTAGGTCCTTCCACCAGTGATAGTACGTACCTCCTTCGGGAGGGGGCGTGTCGTGGCTAGGTGATTGGCTACTATGATGCCGACCTCAGTACCCGGGTGTCAAGGCAGGACAGGAGTAGATGTACTCTTGAGGTTACTTACTCCTGTTTGAGGGTCGTCGCATGAACCGCTCATAATGGGGCTATTATGCGGGGCCACAATGCCCGATAAATTGTCACAGCGGCATGGTTATTCATGTTGGATCCGCATGCCTAGGTTGGTATGTGTAATTCGTTTGTGATTACTTAACAACAATTATTTCACGCCAGATTGGGGCAAGCTTATGGATAAAATTTAGGCACAAAACTAGTTTAATATTTAGAAAATACACATAGACTGCACAAATATCAATATGGTTTTAGAAAATCTGGAAGTACCTCTATGGATGTTGATGCAATCATCTATATACAAGATGAACAAGGTCATGAATTATTGGGCACATATCAAAAATTAATAAATAAAACCCCTATAATATATACTTTTTAAAATGAGAAAGCAGTGTAAGCAGATTTTTCTCCAGATAAGTAACGCACCCGTACGGCTCTCTAAACCTGCTTCAGCGAGACATTCCCACTGCAAGTGTCAAAATGGGTACCGTGCAGCAGAAGGCACGTCTCTGGTTCCATGAAAGCAAATCAATTGTAACAGTTCAAAGAATTATTTGGTTAGAGTATCGAAATTGTCGGTCTACAAGTAAGAACTTCATCAAACGTTGAATGAAAAATTAAAGGGAATGGAAAATGTCCATCAGTGAGGGAGACTTTCACTCCTTAATTGCTCATACCAACGCTTAATAGTGCTCTTACTTGGAGACCGACAATTTCGATACTCTAACCAAATAATTCTTTGAACTGTTACAATTGATGCCTTCTACCTATTTTGACACTTGTGAGGGATTGCGCAGATTTAGTGCACCGTGACGACGCGTTACCTATTTGAAAAAAAAAAACTTTTTGAGCTACTCTATCATTTAAAAAACACGACGAAGTTACTACATTATAGGTTTTTTAAATTAATTTTCGAAATGAGTCCAATAATTTATGACAGCCCTGCATATTGTTACAAAAATTGAACTGCACGTGAATGCACCCACGGGAATTAATTAAATAAATAAAAATATAATTCGAATTTTAAAATAATTTTTACGGCGTTAGCTCCCTGTTGTGCTAATCCATCACTGCGCCAAATTTGGTCGCCGTAAGTCAAAGAACCAAACAACGAACACACAAGCATACTTTCCTCTTTTATATATATAGATAGAAATGCACACCACTACTTTATGCAGATAAACAGTATTCTTTGAACGAAGTTAAAATTGAACGGCTTTATATATGATTCATTCTTTTATATTGCTGTATCTTTCTTTGTAAATTATTATTCATAAAGAATTGCGGTTTTATGCTTCTGGAGACAATGGATGGATCCTCGAATTGCTCTACGGCAGAAAGGATTCTGGAAGCGGAGCTGGCGAGATTGGATCTGGTAAGAAATTCCTTTTCATAACAAAGAAAAATTGAAAAGTTTTGCTTATTCTTAATAAAAAATATTTTTATACCGTTTTTCACGTAAGATTTTAATATGGTAATCTTTTTTTAAATTTATTTTTAACGAGTGGTTGGTTTCCGTGTTTCGAAAACAACAGAAACATACACAGCTACGGTATACACGTAAATAATATTCTTTTGAATCAGAGGGAGTGGTCTCCCCTAAACTTTCTCGTATAATTCCCCAAAAAGGTTGTGTTTCCCCTCCCCCGCGTGGATAAAAAACTTCGAACCTACTGTAACCCAGAATCCAATGACTATCAGAAGGTTTTTCTTTGTAGATTATAGTGATCGTAAAATATTTAGGTAAAGAATCAAATTCAAAGAGATGTGTACCGATTAAAACGCATCTATCACACACTGCTAGGTTCCACTCTTCGGCTCAAGGACAGAGTGACGTAATTCGCTGCATAGCTTCTGCGTGCACAGAAATTGCTACATGTACACATGCGAATGGATAATCGGATTAAAAAAATTGCATATGCAATTTGAACGCCTTTTTTCAAACCCATTGGAATGAAATTTGGGCACAGAT